>CABHPQ010155120.1:0-17210 GCA_902168405.1 Peromyscus aztecus
TTGACTCTGGCTGAAGAATTAATATGTGGTAGTTTGGAGGCTAAAAAAAGCAAAGGTCTAGGTGTAAGAATCAGCAAAAAGACTCATGGAAATCTGAATGTGCTATGTCAGCTTTGGGGATGGAGCCAAGCTGCAGTTACTAGTACATAAAGGGTTTTCTGTCTATGGATTTCTATGGTGATATTTTATTTGTACTGAAATGTGATTTTATTTGTATGTTCATAAATAAAGTTGCCTGGGGGTCAGGGCTAAAAGCAAGCCATAGAAGAAGCTGGGTGGTGGTGGTGGTACATGCCTTTAATCCCAGCATTTAGGAGGCAGAGCTAGGCAGATCTCTGTGTGTTCAAGGATACAGCCAGCATGGAGACATTTAATCTCAATATCAACCATAGAAGACCTGGAGGTCTGTACAGATGGACAGTGATGAGGAGGTCATGTGGTTGGGTTTAGAACCAATGAGAAGGCAAAACAGAAAGTCTATATAAGACAGATACACAGGATATAGGTCTCTTGGCTGAAGAGGACAGCAGCAGCAGTGAAGGGTAAGGTTTTTAGCTCTTAGCTCTGACCTCTTGGGCTTTCATCTCTGCATTGCCTCTGTGTTTCTTAACCATTTAACAAGATGGTTACATCTACAGATTTCCTTGATGCACACACAGGTTGGTCAGGTGACATTTTCTTGGCACAATCATCATTGCAGTGCTAAGTATTCTCCTTTTACTGGGCCAGTGTGAAGGTGTTGCATACTTTTTCATTCTGGTGTAATTACTATGTTCTTGGAGATCTACCCTATTTAATTTGCTCAGTTATTAAAGATAGAATGATAGGAAAATGCAGCTTTGTTTATTGCAAACATCATTACTAATACAAACTCTCATTTGGCACATCATACATTAAACAGTAAATATAACTATGTATCTTTATTCACATATATTCATATATATATACAAAAAATAAATACAAGTTCAAGATATATATATATATATATATATATATATATATATATATATACACACACACACACACAAATACACACAAATATATATGGAGCCATATCTGGAGATTCAAGAATCAGGCTTGAGAGGAAACCTTCAAAGTTTAGCTGCTAGGTGAAAAAAAAATAACCACAATGTGTTGGGGGAGTTTTAGAGAAAGAAATGAATCTGGAGCAGGAAAGAGTGGGTCAGGGACAGATGATGATGAGGTGAATAGGTAGATAGGGAGGACTGAGTAGCCTATATCAATAGTAGAGATCCCTCTGAGCCAAAGTTTGAGGAACTGAGAGTCCTCTATCTTTGATGCATAAGGCAGGTATCAGAAGTCAGGTTGTTGCGGGGCCATTGCATCACAGAGTTAGATGTCTATCATGTTATCTTCAGCTTAGTTTCCATGAAAGTCCTTTTTAATGTATTCATGTGCTCTCAAGGCATCAGTTAACCCTGGTAATATATGGGATGGCTTCCTTTGTCTTCCAAGAAACAGATCATCCCCCAGGCTGTTTGGATGGATGGTACCTAACAGATACAGCAGTTTCTGGCTATACCTCAGGACTGGAGTAATCCTTTTCCCTCAAAATCATGGTGAAAGATGCTTATAAAATGGAGTCTCTTAGGGCAATGCACATTTTGAAAAAATTCACTATTTTATAATGTGGAGTAACAGAGTAGAACTTAGAGTGATATCAACAGATAAAAGCTAATAGTGTCAGTGCAAAGTTCCCTTACAGAACAGTTCTTTCCAGTTTGAAGAATATGTAAATATTCCTTTTCATGTATAGTGTCTTTCATTTGACAATTTTTAAATATTATGATGTTGAATCTAGCAGTGGCTGATTTATTCCTATGATTCTGCAATATTTTGTAACATGGGTAACAAAAAGTTAGCCAACCTACTGTCGATTTTCAACTGGTTTCTGGGTTTTGATTGGCCTTAACTGTGCTTCTGTGAACTCGCCTGTCCACCTTTATGCCATATGTGTGGCTGCGTAGCAGTGCAGACCAAGATTCTCCCTTTGCAGTCTGGTTTCTTCCTCACAAAGCTACACTTGTGAGATGTTTCTCCTTTGCTGTTTACATTAGTGCAGGCTCATCCATTCTCCTTTCCTCATAATGGCAGAGCGCTATGTTTTGATATGTGCATTTTGGTGTTTTATTCCTGTAGTTGCACATTTTTCTGATTTAGATTGAATTTCGCTAGGATGATGTTTGCCCCAGAGAATGACTGTTAATAGCCTCCTCACTCTCTGCCTCTTTACGGCCAAACTCAAACAGCCCCTACTCAGCAGAACACTAATCAATGCTTAGCGGCTCAGTACAATGAACTGTTCCTGCTTTCATCATTCAGAAACTTGAGAAAAAATACCTTATTTAGAGAGTCACAATACATCTAACATACAAAAAATTTAGTAACCACTAACTTGAGATTGGATTCTCCCTCACTGACTTTTTTTACAATGATGTCATAGCAATGCCTGATTTACTAGAAACCCTTGTTTGTTCAATCTTTCATTTTACACAGCATGTTAACTTCTATTTTCTTGAAACTGAGAAAGTTGTGGGAGAAATTTTAATGTAGATTATTTTTTTAAATGAAATTTCATATGAAGTTGGAAGTTTTACTCCCGCGTTCTTCCTTTCTGCTGGCTCTGGGCTTCTTGCCAGTGTATCCCATGCCGGACAGTTCTTCAGACACTGACTTATCTCTTTCATTTTGTCATGCTCCCTTGATATTCATGGAAAGCCTGCTTCTTGGCATTTCTTTCTTTTTTGTAGGGAAAAAGAGGAGGAAGAGGTGGGGGGCACTGGGAAGAGTGGAGGGAAAAGAAACTGCAGTCAGGTGTAATGGATGAGTATGAAAGAAGAATAAAAGAAAGAAACAAACTGTACATGTTGCTTCCAATTTGTTATGGATTGGTGTTTAGTTTGTGTAAAATTCAATCTTTTTTTTCCATTTAAAAACTTTTATCACAAAACTAATTCAATCTCTCAGATAATATATTGAATTTGAAAATTTATTGCTCCTCCTTTAATATACAATTGCAACATTTCTTCCAAATTTTATACAAGGCTGGTATATTAATTATTTTGACTCATGTTTTGAGGTAATATTTTTGCTTGGGAAGATATGATGATTAAGAACAGCTCAAGCCTACGCTAGGAGAGCTTGAAATAGCTGGTTACACTATGCTACCAGCAATAAGAAACTGGGGCTCAAATTAGAGCTGGGGTACAACTTTCAAGGCACATCCCATGGTAGCTCACATTTTCTAACAAGGTTGGAGTTTCCAAAAGTTTTATGCAGTCTCCCAAAACTCGGGAGCGAATATTAGAACCCCCGAACCTACTGGGGGTGTTTCCTATTCAAACAATAGTAACAACTGTTAAAAACAAGGCTTACTAAATATTAGTGATAGAACAGGATTCTCAGAAATGTATACAAAGGCAAGTTGTCTTTCTCAGTTATTTTCGAATGATTTTCAAGCATCAGTACAAAAACTGTATTCTGCTTCTTATTTTATCTTTCCCCAAGTCATTTCTCCTTAGATGCCAATAAATATTGACATAATATATTGAAACTTTTAAATTCTGGTATGATAGCAGGAAAAAATTTAATGAAATTAATATTGACTATTCTTGGGGGTATTTTATCAAGGTAGTATTGTTTCAGACAGAGCTAGATAGACAGAGATTATTTTATTCAAGATTTTGCAAATATGCATTACAGTGCAATAATAGGAGAAAGAAAATGAACAAAAAATTGGTGAATTGAAAGATGAAGCATTTTAAAAGGATAGTGTGAGCTTCTGAAAATCACTGGAGATTGTTAAAGTTGGAGTTTGTTCAACATTATTAGCTCTCTTTGTAAGCTATAAGGAATTTCCAGATTTGAATCTTACCCTACCACAGAGGTTAGGAGACTGGGTCATACCATTTCAAATGGATGTATCCTCTTAACTTGGAAAGATATTCTTGTCATGTAGATTTGCAATTCAAATAACCAGGATGTACTTAGGGATAATGTTGGTTTAGTAAAGTGATGGTTGAATGTTCTCCTCCAAGATCCATGACTTCATTAGCTGTGGGTACTTGGTCAGGTTTCCAGTACCAGGAATGATTTCCCTCTGTTCAGTAGGCTTTAAATCCAAGTACAGAGCTATTCATTACCACAAAGATATCCACACCAATACTACATCCTTATGGTTACTGTGTCATTATGGTTGTTGTGGTTCATAGGCATCATAACTAGCTAGGATTATTGGTTGAGTACCTCCTTTGGAATTATGAATGTTCCCTTCTGGAACTATGAAATATAGTCATCAGGAAGGAAGCTTTAAGGTCAGATCTAGCCCAGGTCCTCTGAGTCCTGAAATGCATGCATGGTGTCTTCAGCAATAGAGACTAAGCTTCCACCTCTGGGAGAGAACCCAGGACAGTAGCAATAGTCTTTATATTTTCAGAGTCTCTTGGAACCCTGACCAACAACTCAAAAGTATGCTTTTCGTACCTGGTATTGGATTATTTGTTAGATGTTCTATGGCACTTGGTGGGGGTGGGGCATTGTTATTGCAAATGGGAAGATTTCATTTAGATGTGGTTTTAGATAGATAATAGTATGATTCCATATGACATTATTACTGTTATTTTACCCTCCTTCTTACATATTTACCTCCCTTCCCTTTTCCTAACTAAACTTTGCATGCTGCTCATGGAGCAGAGTGGCAGCCTACAGAATGGGAAAATACATTTTACCAGTTATATATCTGACAGGGGGTCAGTATCTAGAATATATGAAAAACTAAAAAACTGAACATGAAGAAAGTAAACTCAAATGAATATGGGTTATAGATCTAAACCAAGAGTACTCAAAACATGTAACACGAATATTTGACAAACACTTCAAAAATGTTTAATATCATTAGTCACAGGGAAATTCACAATGAAAATATTTTGAAAATTCTGCTAACCCCTCTTAGAATGGACAGGATTAATAATAATAATAATAATTAAATGACAGCACATGCTGATGAGGATGTGAGGAAAGGGGAATGCTGTTCACTGCTGGTCCATGTGCAAGGAAATTGTTGTGGAGGTTTCCTCAAAAAGATGAAAGTTGATCTACTAGAAGATACAGCTATACTACTCTTGGGCATATACCCAAAGGACTTTAAAACTTACTGTAGAGATACTTGTTCATCCATGCTCATTGCTGCTCTATTAATATAGCCAGAAACTGGAAAGAACCCAAAGGTGAATCAACTGATAAGTGGATAATGAAAACAGTACAATTTCATAATGGAGTATTATTCAGCTATTAAAAAATAAAATTATAAAAATTTCATGTAAATGGATGAACATAGAAACAATCATCCTGAGTGAGGTAAAACAGACCCAATAGACAAATATTTCATGTTTTTTTCTTAGCTGTTGATGTTGGATTTTTCTCTTTCAATTTGTGTGCTCTAGTTATAATAGTCAAAAAGTTTAGGGAGCTAGTAAGGGACAAGGCAGAAGGAGGGGATCTTCCATGGAAAAGGAAGTAGAGGATAGTATTATAAAGAGATATAGGGGAAATGTAATTGAAAGATTAAATGAGAAGCAGAATAAGGGCATGGTGAAGAAGTCTATGTGGGGAGAAACAGCCCCTTGAAAAGCCACAAAGAAAATACTACTGTAGAAGCTTTAGAAAGATAGATAGATAGATAGATAGATAGATAGATAGATAGATAGATAGATAGATAGACAGATAGATAGACAGAGAATTTAAAGGGAGTTGTCATATAATGGGGAGACAGTGACTCAATTAGACATCTCATGACAGCAAGTAAAATCCCCAGTGCCAGGAATGGGTTGCCTTTTGTTGATTTACTAGCCAAATAGGTACCATACATTCCCCTTCCTCAAACATCAAAGGTTATTACCAAGACTATTTGCTACTCTCCACAACATAATAGTAAGGTCCTATTACTGAAGACACCACTTACATATGTCATTGGACATGGAGAAATTGGGATGGTTTCTAACTAGAAATTTCACCCCTAATGACTAGTATTCATGATGCTAGAAGATACACCACCAAAACCATGAGAGAAAAGTAACCATTCATAACATCCAGCTACAAACTCTGTGACCTATCACACTTACCACCTGCTTGCTAGATATACTTGTGCAACACTAACAAAAAATGTTATATGAGTAATCAACTACTCTCTGATTTGGTTTAAGGCCCACTCTGAGATGGAACCCATACCCCACACTGTGAAATTGGCCAAAAGCCCGAGACTAGATAAGTCCTTGGCCCTAGGGTAAAAGCAACTATTATTTTCTCTTAAAGAAACATACTAGTAAAATGACTCAATAGCATATTACTATACCAACATATCAGTTGCATCACTAGACCTCATCAGGGAAGCTTCTTGCAGCAGATGATAATTAACATAGAGACCCACAACTGCACAATCTGCAGAGAATGTGAGATTTTTAAGCTCTCAGTCATTAATAGGATGATGTCGTTATCAAACCCTTCCCTTCAAGGCTCAGTAATCTGTGTAGAAGAAGAGGCAGCAAGACTATAAAAGCCAGAGTAGTTGGTAACTCCAAGGAAATAGCATCTCCCAAACACAAGATACATATATGAATCCAAAGAGACTATGAAAGCATGCATGAGGCCTCCATAGGTTAACCAGAAAAAACTCAGGCACAGAGAAGGGGAAGTGGACATAAAATCCCATCCCAACAAATGAATTATTTATAATTAATTCCCATGGGGTAAGGGAAAAATCAGTTTTCTCTAATTTAATGACACTGCATCTATCAACCACACTCTAGGGTAGACCCCATGCACAGGAGTAGTTGATCAACACAAAACAGACTCCAAGTTTTTGGAAGTTATTGTTGTTCTGTACAGCAAAGGACACCACCATTTGAGCAGAGCAGCGGCCTACATAATGGGAAAATATCATCCTTACCATTTATTATATATCTGACAAAGGGTCAATATCTAGAATATATAAAGAACTAAAAAAGAAGAAGAAGAAGAAGAAGAAGAAGAAGAAGAAGAAGAAGAAGAAGAAGAAGAAGAAGAAGAAGAAAGAACATCAAGAAAGTAAATAACCAAGTTAAAAATGGGATATTGACCCAAACAGAGAGTTCTCAAATGATGTGATATAGATATCTGAGAAACCCTTCAAAAAATATTGGCTTGACTGGGTATTTTTTATCTTGCAATTTGTTTGTTTTGTTTTATGTGTATTTGCAGATTTGTTTTATTTTTATTTTTGTTCTCACTTTTCGAGGGGGAAGGGAGAACCTGAAGGTATGGGAAGGACAGTGGGGAAGGTACAAAAGATGAGGGTAGGAAAATAATTTGATCAAATGCGTTGTTTGGAAAAAATTGTTTAATAAAAATGACAGGCTATTTTAATAAAATAGTAATTTTTAAAAAAGTTTTAATGTTCAGTCTGAGAGCTCATGCTATTACCCATTAATGCAAATCATTTCCTGTGCAAGATCCCAGCCTGTGTCTCTGTGTTGTTGTTGTTTTCTGGAAAGAAACTAATTTCACCATCTTGTTTAATCACACATACTGAAGAAGACTTCCACAGTTCTGCAGTATCTTTATCATTTAGAAGAAAACATTCTAGTCACACTTATTGATAAATTGAGTTTTTTGAAACTATTTCTGGTAAAAATGGATGATTTGTTAATAATTGTTATATAACTTGGAAACATTTGAATGACATAGTGCAGTATAATAACAGTTTTTAAAAGTTGATCATGGCTTATTTATGTCAGATAACTTACTTTTACTTGATATTTCATTAACACCTTGTTGTTATAAGCTTGTATGTTAATTTTAAATTTTCTCTTTAGTACAGGTGGTAAGTCCAAGTACTGTTAATATTAAGCTGTTTCTGTCTAATCTAATAACATGGTTACATTTTATTAAAGGTCTCTGAAAATATATTGTATATTTTTGTTCTTTGAGTTCTTTACTATCTTAGTATTTATTAATTAATGAATTGAATAAAACAATACTATCATTACCTCTGTGCTTAAGACTCCCATTTTAACTCTTAAAATTTGTAAAACACATTAAGAAGTGTATTAGAGAACATTATTTGACTCCTGTGTCTTATAGAACACAAGAAGAAAAGTCTAACACGATTTGCACAAAGTTATTCATCTCATAACATATTTCTTCTACCAGAATAACAAAATCGCTCATTTTTACTAGCAGATAAGATTTGAATATTTACATATCCTCTCTTTCCCATGCCTATCTATTCTGTAAGATAAGAATTGTCTAAACTCAAATAAATTTTTACCTTCATTGTAGCCTTAAATTATGTCTGCTTACATTCTGTTTTATTTATTTAAAAATATCTAATAAACTTGGCTAAATTGAACAAATTCCTGGATGTCTCACTGTCCCCTGACTTTGTGACTGAAGAATTATAAATAGTATAAAAACCATGCACAATTCCTCCATTTACCTTCCCAGGAGTTTTGTATCTTTTAAAAACCACAAGATTTGTATCTGTGGCCAGTTAACTCTTCTGACCTAAGGCCAAATGCTTATAGTTTGTGTCAACACAAGGCATTAGAGAGGAGAGGCAGCTCTAGCTTACAAAATCCATCCACATTTGGTATTTATTTAGCCCTTGGAAATATGTATTTACTTTCTAAACTATTAATCTTCAAAGCAAACCTCTTTCTATTCATCTTATTTTTTTTTTTTTTGCTTACTTTTAAGGTAGTTTTATGTAGACAAAGAATATCTATTGCTCTTCATTTGTTCCCTACAAATTGCTGAGTATTTGTTTGGGATGTATAACTTGTCTTTCATCACCTCATACCAGGTGTAGATTACACACATCCTTATTATTTATTGTGAAATAATTAATTCCTTAATAAGGTATAGTATCTGACGCAGAATTCATCATGTGCATACTGATTATGAACCTGAAGATGATTTTAGAAACAAAACACAGTTCAGTTTTGAGATGTTAATGACCCCTTTGCTGTATTTTCAGGTATCACTGAAACTCATATACTAGAGAGTAACTATGGGGATCCAGGAGCAAAACAGTCTGGCACTGGCAGAACAGACAAATGCCAACTGCCTGATGAAGCGTATTTCAATGAAGCCAATGTAGTCTGTGTTAGAGGGTGACTTCCACCACCCAGTGCATCATTTAGTCCAGTTCTCACACATTAATTTATCCTTGGGGATGGCGAATGCAGAAAATGGAACAGATAATCTCAGTTAAAAATCTTGGAAAGAGTTTAAGGCACAATAGATTTATTTTTTCATTATCAGCATAGAGCAAGCCTCAACAACTTAGTGAAGGTCATCACAGTTAAAGAAGTCCCACTATTTTGTGCTTGTAAAAATTACATTACAGCTTTATGGAACAATAGAAAATTATTTCTTCTGAATGTAATTCCTTTTGACTACCCACAGTAGTAGTATATAACTTATCATGTGGATTCTGCTTGTACTTTTATAGTTATATAAACCTACTTCTTATGTAGATGTTTGTCTGGGGACCTTATGGATTGATCTAAAGGTTTAAACTTGTCTCTATTTGTTTTTTAATTGGTGCATCATTTTATTTCCCAGTAGCATTGCTTCTTGCTTTGATATTTTATATAAAAAGAAAAAAATGTTTCCAGGGCAGTGTTTTGTGAAAGGATTAAGGCTTTTATTTATTATGCTTTATATTGAGAATGCTACTTTATCCCCATTGATCCTCAACAACAACAAAAAACTTTGCCAATTCAACATGTATCTAAATCCTTCCCTAAAACATTGTTTATTTTTTTCATCTCAAATGTTTTGATTTGCTAAAATTTGTATCTGTTTGTAATGTGTTCAGCTCATGTCTTTGAGTGCCTACTGGGAGAGAGGGGCTTCACTAGCAGGATGGAAAAACAAAAGTATAAAAATTGATATTGAAAATAAATTCAGAGGTAGGAAAAATACAACTGAGTTACACCACAGTTAAGTGCGATAATGAAAGGCACACATAAAATAGAAGGGAAACGGATATGGACTCTGATTTCGCATTTTAAGATACTCAGTGACTAGAGAATGGTGATATAAATCCATAATCCTCCTACATGAGAGGCAGAAGCAAAAAGTTCATGAATCCAGGACACTCTGGGATACATGTTGAAATGCTGTCTACAGACAAATGTATGCACGTGTGTACACACACACACACACACACACACACACACACACAGAGAGAGAGAGAGAGAGAGAGAGAGAGAGAGAGAGAGAGAGAGAGAGAGAGAGGGAATCACTGAACAGGTGACATATGAATGAGGACTTGAGTGACCTAAGAAGGTACCCTGATGATTTATTTGTCTGTTTGAATGGATTAAGAAATACTCATATTGTGGTAAATACCTCCTTAGGAGTTTCTGAGGGTGTTTCTGCAATACAGTAACTTTTGAGTTGTTGGAGTAAAGAAAACCACACACATGAGTAAGCATCATTGAATACTTGAATAGAACAAAATTGTGGAAGAAAGTTGAATCCAGTCTGAGCAGTGCATCAATTTTCTGCTGCCCTTGGATATGGTGTCATTGTTCAGGCTCTATTTTTCCTAGAGGTATCATTTCCTATGTGGAAAAAATAAGGGCTTGGATGACTCCCTGTAAATTCAGTTTCATAAGTGCCCCTATTTAAATCTCCCTATATAATGGCCAAGAAAGTTTACTGGAGAAAATATATTACTCTGATTAATGGACAATCTCCCCCCAACATGTATATGCAATTAGCAAATTTTATTACATGATTTTTCCTCTCACCTCATTTTAAACTTAAATAAATATACTCATTTCCTTCCTGCAAAAAGGAAAACTGAAATGCAAGAATTTATCTAAATATATATTCACTAAAGAAAAATACAGCCAGAAAATCAGCAGTCTGTTCCTATATATTACTATAACTTTTGATAATATATATATGATTTTGTAGAAAGTAGATGCAAATTATTATATTTTAGTTAAAGATCCATGGAAAGAGAATAAGGTGAATCATATGTGCTACATTCTTGTGTCTTCTTTGTGCCTTCATCCAAGAAGCTATCCATGTTATTAATATATACCTTATATTCTATAAAAAGAATTTAAGTAGATGCTCAGACATAACTCTTTAAAATGTGTTATAAACAACCTTGTACTCTCTTGATGGGACATATAAGATTTTTAATTTAAATAAATCCAAGTGCTTGCACTACGTATGATGGCCGATTTGCAATTATGATCTCCATGATGAGATTTTTCCAGGAAATGAGAGGGGTATTATAATTTAAATGGAGTTATAGAATGGGTTGGTTTTAATTTCTGACCTGGAGGTCAGCAGTTACTGGGTTTAATGATTCTCCTTTAATAGGGAAATTCCAGGCACATTTGTATAATGAGAAATCATAACTAGTTATGGTCCATCATGAAGGCTTTTCGTTTGGGTATTCTGATCCATGTAAGTCTGCCTTTGCTTTAAAGAGGTAAGACACTTAGTGTTAAAGGTATACCTTTATTACTTGAGTTATAAATTTACCTTTTATTTATTATGAAGTTTTTAATTTCCGGTGTTTGTCACTGGTTCACATGTACACATTTAACTATTTTTAAAGGCATGCTTTTATTGCCTTTCTGAGGAACTCTGACACTACAATTTTTTTATCCAGGATTTTATCAAGACATTTCTTTTAGATATTCAGATTCTCCTAGTTTTATTTCACATAGAAGATATTCGGGGCAGAGATATCTGTGCATAAAACTTTTTATTGCACATTAAAACAAAAATGAAATGTATGAAAGGGTTAGAAACTAACATGTCCAAGTTAATTGAGAATTAGTCTGTAAAACATGCAAATTACATTGTACAATAAAATCAAACCCCATCTTTATTTCTTAATGCCAGAATTATAACTTAACCTTGAACTTTTGAATAATGTAAATTAAAATATCACCTTTAAGAAGGAATGATAGAACAATGTGGCTGACAGCAGACCACATTGGATCCTACAGACCAATCCCTCCTAGTCTCATTCCCAGTTCTGTAGCAGAAAACCTGCTGTGGTCTCCCTTTTCTCTCTGACTCCATCCTCAATGGATCACAGAGATCTTATCCATCCCCCAAACTTCCTTCCCCCAATTCATCCCACTATTCCAGCTTCCAATGACAGCAGGTATTCACTGGGAACATACCAGCTGAGCAGGCCAGGGAAACAGATTGGTACCTTATTCAGCTGTCATCTGAGAAGCCTCCTCCTGCAGCAGATGGGAAGAGATACAGAGACCCACAGCCACACACTACAAGGTGACAGCGTCCTTGGAATATACAGCTCTAAATGGAATGTCTGCATCAAATCCCTCCCCTCAGAGCTCAGGGAATCCCAAGGAAGAGGAGGTGGAGCCAGAGGAGATGGAGGACACCAGAGGAACAAGGCCCTCTGACTAAACTAATCAAGGCTCGTTTGAGTTCACAGAGACTGAAGCAACAAGCATAGGACCTGCATGGGTCTGTACCAGGCCCTCTGTATATATACTGTAGCTTTCAGTTTAGTATTTTTATGGGACTCCTGCCTGTGTGAACGAGTGAGTCTCTGATTCTTGTGCTGATGAACCAGCCTGCCTATATCTTAAGCTTAAAAGCCATCCTACAGTAAAGACAAACAAGATTCATTCCCATTTATGATTAAATAAAAACATGTGATAGTCTTGTAGACTGTTATTCTTTATGACTACCACCCAGCCATCATAGAGGGTAAGTGACTGGGTTGAAAATCCACTGCAAAAACAAGTGAAGTCATGTAATCTTTCTGCATCTCAGTTTTCTTAACTGAAAATGTAGGTGCAAGTAATTGCTGTATATATAGTGATAGATCTGCATGAAAAAGACTGACAAAGAAAAACTTACCACAACACTCCACACCCTAATTTAATGAAAGAACTTGTAGAGAGAACATCTCTGTAAGAATGTAGCTTTCAGCTTAATATTTTTATGGGACTCCTGCCTGGGTGAATGAGTGGGTCTCTGATTCATGTGCTGATGAACTGGCCTTCCTACATCTTGGGCTTAAAAGCCATCTTACAGTAAAGTCAAACTAGGTTCGTTCCTGTTTATGATTAAATAAAAACGTGTGACAGTTCTTATTCTCTACTAGAGGGTATCTAAACTATAGAAGGCTGACCCAGAGGCAGACTGACAGACAGTGAAACATGAGTGAAGTCAAGTGGCTTTGGAGACCATCTGTCTCTAGTTCTTCATGTTTTCCATGAGTGCATTGAGTTAGGAAACAGAGTGTTTCAGTATCTTGCCTAAGAACTCTGATTGATATTTCAACAATTAATTAGAGTCACACTGGATATAGATATGAGATGTATTTGGTTGATGTTGTAGCATCCCTAATTAAAACTTCAGTGTTCACTTAAATTACTTGTTTATTTGGCATGCCAATTTGTAGTGTCATCCTTTATATTAATATATTTTAGTTTTAAGAATTGTTATTTTGTCAGTATTTTTTTTCAGAAATGATTGGCTTCTTAGAAAAAAAAGATGCAAATAATGTCTTCAAACTTTCTGAGGGTGTATGCCTTTGAAGCCTTGAGAATGATAAAGAAGTAATACTCCACTTCACAGCTGGAATTCTGCTCTGTGTTATGTGTATCATCGTTGGAACTATTGTTATATAGCTTGCCTCTCATATGAGGAGAAGAAAATGTTATGTTTTGTCTGTCTGTTCCTAAAAGGAGTTAATGAAACTATCCATAATCAAAACACATCTTCTTTTTGCTAGAGATTGTTGGGGACAGCGTGGACTCGTTTTGGATCAGCATCTGAATACTTGTCCAATGGGTCTCCATGAGGCAAAGCCTGTTGGAGACAGTCCCACTCAGCAAGGACCAGCAGACTTTGGGACAACACAGAACAGTGCTAGAACCACGGGGTTCAGTATGCTGTCTTCTCTCTCAGAATGTTGAGTCTCTTGGTGGTTTTTGGTGTCACTTTGTCAGTCATGCATGGGACAGATGTACTCATTTCTGGAAAACCTATTTTTTCCCTCAAATAATTTCCCATAAAATTCTTTGGGAACTGATGCTTCTAGAGTTTCTTATATGGAAATATCAGCTGTCACTCCAGATCCTGTTCTGATTCAGTGTTGACAGGATCGGAGGCAATGAAAGTTAATCGGCAGTTGAAGAAGTGCAAGCTAACTGTATGTAGGCAGCTTATGATAGATCACCCCTATTTCTATAAATATGCTTTGCTAAGTTTTGAATGATATTGCTGTTCTTGACAATATGTGCCTATGTTTATTACCTTTTAGCTTTGTAAAGGCAGAATGTACCTGGCTCGATATTTGGCCAAGCTAGCAAAATAATAAACGTTGTTTTTGGTTTAAAAGATGTTTTGAAGCTGGGTGGTGGTGGCGCACGCCTTTAATCCCAGCATTTGAGAGGCCGAGGCAGGCAGATCTCTGTGAGTTCAAGGCCAGCCTGAGCTACAGAGTGAGTTCCAGGAAACACGCAAAGCTACACAGAGAAACCCTGTCTGGAAAAACCAAAAAAAAAAAAGGTGTTTTGATGTAAAAGTTGGGGGAAAAAATTGACATATTTGTCTTTACCAGTGGTTAACATTAGAAGGTGGGGAAAACATGTTTGTTTGTATGGAAAAACATGCTTATTTTTGAAATATAAGTAAAGATGTCTCAAGCTATTCAGGGCCAGCCACTTGTGTGAAACTCATCTGGTTGTCAGACACTACTTCATTTCTTTGTTCTTATGCATCTTCCCTGTCTCGGGACTCAAACCTGGGATGCAGTGGAACTGCAGGCAAGATGTGATAAAGATCAAAAAGTCTTCCGGTTTTTGGCTTTTCCCTAACTTGGTGCTTTTGACATAAAAATATCTCATGTTTCCAGAGCAGCTTTGTTTGGGAGCAGCAATGTGGGGCATGTGTGTCAATATAAATGAGGATGCAGATTGATCTCCTTATGAAAAATATCAAATGTATTAGGAAATCAAGAGTAGTAGATAACCTCTGTGCTTTGGTTTCCTGCTTACCCTCATGATTTTTTACTGCATGTCTTAGTCTACAAGAGACATAGTCAATTGTAGACTCTCTAGGGGACATGGTTCCCACAGAGCAGGTAAACTTTGACAACATTACCTGAAGAATTATGACAAACAAATGAAAACAGTTACAAATTGTTTGAAGGGAGGCTCCAAAGTCATTGCCATTGTTTGTCTGTGGTGAAGTTCTTACTGCTATGAAGGATGAGACTAGATATTTTAAAAAATCAGGCTGTGTTGACAGTGCCAATTACCTTGTCATGATGTCATAGAAACTCAGAAATGTATGTCACTGGAATATTCCAAGAAGTTCTGTTTGAAGATATCTTTTCAAAACTGAAAATGAAAACCTCATATGTAAGCTGAGTACAATAATAAAATAATATAATTTGAAATGTATTGTATTCATTAGTAGTACATTATTTAAGAGGGCCAAGCTTCCTTAACTATTTAGTTAATATATTCATTTGAAAACATTAAGAAAAAAATAAATTGGGCTAGAGAGATTACTCGGTGTTTAAGATCACATATTTCCCTTGTAAAAGACCTGAGTTTGGTTCTTATCACCCACAACAGATGGAGCAAATTGCCTGTAACTCTACCTCTGGGGTATGTGATGCCTCTCACTTTTGTAGTCATCTGTACTAACACCCTCATACCCACACACAGGCACATACTTAAAAATAAATCTTTGAAAACCAAACAAAATCATGTATCTTTGCATGTATACTCTCATATGAACTATTTTTTTATCAACCAAACTCACTGTATAAAATGCTAATTTGTGTAACATTAGCAGGAAACTCAAAAAAATGTGAGCTTACTAAAGAAGGCAAAAATCTTGCAGACCTTTACAGGTGAGCATCTGAATGGTCTTTTAATGGCTGAACATCATTATGAGCGTTTTTTATCTCAAGCTAAGGTTAGCTGTACAAAGAATCTGCACAGTTAGAGACAAGCCCTTTTTACTTGTCCTTCTTAAATGGATGTGTTAAGAAAGATGAAAAACAAAACCTAAGCGAGAGAATTTGAGGAGCTTGACCAGCAGGCATTTGGCCAGGAGAGCACTTTCCTGACTAAGCTGTGAAAAACCAATGGGCACCAGCAGCAAAGGACAGCTGACTGCAAAGACGGGAGAAGATTTCATTATAACGGTGACATTGTTATTGAAAAAGCAGCCGCCATGGCAGAGCATGCCTTTGTGTAATAAGTAGACATGGTGCTTACTGTGGAATGAAAGCACATCAACCTGAGGTTAGCAGAGTAGGTTTTAGGCTCCTTCCCAAGGACTAATGCTATGAATAAATGGTGCATGCTGACTTAGAGGGAAAAACAGCAATGATAATGTCTTTAAATAGACAGAAAATATGTTTTTGAGATCACCTTCCAAGGGATAAAGCAATTAGAGGAGAGTGTCATTCTAAAAATACAATTCAGGATTAAGTTTGTGCAAAATCTATGGAAAAAAAGCATAGCGGTGTGGTGGTATTGTGTTCCCCAAAATATTGTGTACCTTAATAAACTTATCTGGGGTCAGAGACAGAACAGCCACAATATTAAACACAGAGGTTAGGCAGTGGTAGCACATGCCTTTAATCCTAGCATTCCAGAGACAGAAATCCCTCTGGATCTCTGTGAGTTCAAGGCCACATTGGAAACGCCAGGCGTGGTGACACACACCTTTAATCCCAGTAAACCAGCATTTAATCCCAGGGAGTGGTGGTAGAGAGCAGAAAGGTATATTAGGCGTGAATAAACTCGAGGCATTTGGCCTGGAGAAGAATTTGGGCTGGTTAAGCATTCAGGCTTCTAGCAGCAGCTCAGCTGAGAGTCATTCGGATATGAGGACATAGAGGCTTCCAGGCTGAGGAAGCAAGACCAGCTGAGAAGTTTGCCAGGTGAGGTTAGCTGTGGCTCGTTCTGTCTCTCTGACCTTCCAGTGTTCACCCCAATACCTGGCTGAGGTTTGATTTTATTAATAAGAACTTTTAAGATTCATGCTACATAGCGGGGCAGGGGCAGTACTTGTTTAGAAGGACTCCAGCCTCCTTCACCATTCTACATACTCTCTTGGTACTCTGCACTTGAGTGAAAAACAAAGTTGTTACTGAAATTTCATAG
>CABHPQ010155120.1:17310-51759 GCA_902168405.1 Peromyscus aztecus
TACTCTGCACTTGAGTGAAAAACAAAGTTGTTACTGAAATTTCATAGAGCTAACATGAACTACCTGTTAGATGCAAAGGGAAACCCAAGGTAGAAAAGACCATGTAAAGCAACAGGAGATGTCTCCTCCCACCCCAAGCTTGTACTTCCCATCACCTCTCAGGAATTAATGCTTCATGCCCTGGAGAGACCATGAGGTCCTTTAACAAAAACTACATGCCTAAGAAGAAATCAATTGCAGTCATTAACTGCTGTAGCCTTAAAACTTAGACTGTGGAAAGTATTTGTTTTATAAATTTGGGGTAGCTTACATCCTTTATATAACAAAAGTGGGTGTTTTTTCATTTAACAGGAAAAGAAAAATTCATTTTGAAGTAGGATACAAATATGCATTGTACAATTTGCTAAAAGAAATCCCTTCTAAGAAATCAGAAATAAAGACTTAAATGATGGTCAAAATGAAGGAAAATTTTAAAGTAAGATATTTGTAACATCAGATTGTCTGTTATGGAAAAGTCACCAGTATTTATGATTGTCCATTAAAAAATTCAAGTTCATTTGAAAATATGATTAACTCAGTTGCATGTGGATAGATATTAATTATAGAGACGGACAGAATTGTGGCTATGCTTATTTTAAAGGCAAGCAATATTTGATTTATTAATCTTTCTGGTTTGGAGGATCCTCTTAAACAGACCACCCAATGTTACTGGGAAGATAAGGGGACTATTAGGTGATGAAACAAAGCCACTCTCCACGTTTCACTATGTAGGACTGAAACACAGGACTGAATCAACCCCCATTCCTTCAGAACTAGAGGGCATCAGCATCAGCATCAGAAATGGGCCAGCTAGACACTAGTTTGAACCTGGTCAAAGAAAGGCATTGCATCATACAGTTTTTACTATTACAAGAGCAGGTTAATATATTAACATGCTCCATGGATAGAGTAGTTTTACACACACACACACACACACACACACACACAGAGAGAGAGAGAGAGAGAGAGAGAGAGAGAGAGAGAGAACATACTTCAACTAATAATTTGGTTAATTGATAGATTCATTGTGGAAGAACATATGTTCATTCCTAGAAAGAATCGCATAAAAATATCTGTGTAATATCTGTGCAAGATACTGTTTGCTTGGACTACAACAACTGAGAATAGTGGGAGACATCAAATATTCCTTTGCATCTGAAGGTTCATCATTTGGGAAAGTGATTTGGCTTCTGGAAAATAACATTGAAGGGCATGTATGAGCATTTATGTGAGCCAGTGCACTCTTGATGTCTTAGTTGTGACTAATCACATACATATTATGGAAATGATCAATTCCAGCTAGTTAGAAATACATTCTTTGTCAATTATATGCAAATTTAATCCTCATATTTATGGCATTTAAATTAAATCAGAACACTTACAGAGCTGGAAAGAAGGGTCAGCAGTTAATAGACCCTGTTACACATCATGACGAACAGGGTTCAGATGCCAGCATATAGTAGCTGAGAGGCATCCTAGCTGAGACGTGCACATCCATCCAGACACATAAATAAACTGTCCTCATTTGCTGTCTGTTATTATGATAAAAACTGATCCAAGCCAATTTGGGAAAGAATGGGCCTGTTTGACTTGCAGGTTACAGTCCATGGAGGGAAGTTGAGCCAGAGTGTGAACTCTGTGGCTAAGACTGGAGGAAGGAACTGAAGCATATAACATACGTGACTGCTGCTTACATGGTTTGCTTCTCATGACTTGCTTAGATTCCTTGCCTATATAACCTGGGACCACCTTCCATTAGTGACACTTCTCACAGTGCCTGGACCCTTCCACATGATCAAAAATCAAGAAAGTGCCCTCAAAGATACACCCAGAGGCCAGTTTGATGGAGGCAACGCCTCAGTTGCTGTTCCTTTCCCCTGGCTGATTCTAGATTGTGTTCAAATTGACAAAGACTAATGACCACTTAAATAAGCACAGGCTTTGAAAAAGAGCCCTCTAATCTCCCTTTGTAATCTTGGTCTCATCAAGTCTTAAGTGTCTACATTAATCTCAATGCACGAAACATATCACCAGATCCCTTTGATCCAAACTTCTCTTGCAAAACTTTTCGATAAGCATGATTGGATATTTTGGGGTCATATGGTATTAGCACTCTTTTCTGCATTGTTCTTGTTATCAGTGTGTGTGACAAAAAAAGTTGGGGATAATTATTACCACGCAGAGGACCCACTGCCACCTTCTTGATGCGGAAAGCATTTCTCCCGACTCCTCAGTAGAATGTTTTTACATTATTATCATTAGCTAAGCATCTGTGCCTATTTCTTTTTCCTTTCATTAAGTTGTGACAAAATAACATAAAAGAAGATTACAATTCATGCACACAGAGTTGTATTTCTTAGAAATACAATATCCTTTTTATAAATTACCCAAGTTGTGATGTACAAACTGCTCATAAAAAGTAAGCAGAAATGTATCTCCCGTTATTTGGTGAATGAAGTCTTAAGTACAGTGGCTGAAATGATGGTACTTCTTTAGGCATGATCAAAGCAACTCACTTTAATTAGAAGAGATTTGTACTTAAGATTTTGTTTGGACCAGGCCCTCTGGATAAGTGAGACAGTTGTAGCTTGAACTGTTTGGGAGGCCCCCAGGCAGTGGAGCCTGAACCTGTCCTTGGTGCATGGGCTTCCTTTTTGGAGCCTGGGACCTATGCTGAGACACTTTGCTCAGCCTTGATGTAGGGAGGGAGGGAACTGGACCTGCCTTGGCTGAGTCTACCAGGCTGGGCTAACTCCCCAGGGGAGACCTTGCCTTGGAGGAGGTGGGAATGGACGGGGGGTTGGAGGAGAGGGCTGGGGGTGGGAGGAGGGAGAATTGGGAATCAGTGGCTGATATGTGAAATTGTTAATTAAAAAAAATAAACCTCCCTTTTATCTAAAATAAAATAAAAAATAAAAAAAAAAACGATTTTGTTTGTGAACACTTTTTTTCCGAGTTAGTATACACGAAATAGAAAGTAGCAAAAGGTTTTTGTTGTTGTTTGTTTGGTTTTTTTCTCCTTTTCTTTTTAAACCAATTAACTATGTGTGAGTATTTATTGTTGACAGGTTCAGAGTCTAAGTTGGGTGGTGACTATAGAGCAAATATAACCCAAGCCAGGGATTCATACAATTTCCCCCACACATACATTTTGTTGTTGTTGAGGAAATGTGAAAATTTGCATAGTTAAAAAACAAACTCATTTTCTGGGTCATAAAATTAAATTTAAAAATCAGAATTCTGGAGTTAATTTCAGTTATTGGACGGCTATGTTTATAGAGTGGAAAGAATATGGAATGTGTGTATTTCCTTTCTATGGTGCTTTAAAGTCAAATCAAATATTTTATCCAATGGCAGTTTTGAGATCCACATATAATTTTAAAATTAACCCTTTGCAAAATTATTGGGGCACTTGTACAGAGATCATGCACTTGCAGCTGGAGACAGGAGCTATGGGATAAACTGAAAGCCAAGACGTCACAATGAGAGATTCAAAGTTTAAGAGCAGTTCTAGAGGAAGCACAATGCCTTTTAAAAAAGCAGTAGAAGCCTAGGTAATGGCAGAAGAAAGGAGGGAATTATTGGCAGAGACACACATATAAATTATAATTATACTATTAAGTGTTTGCCAAGTTTATCAATGAAAAGTTCTCAAAACTGCACTTCAAAATTGTTGACCTAGACATGGTCAATAAGACCAAACGACAGCCTACAGAATGGGAAAAGATCATCACCAATCCCACATCTGACAGAGGGCTAATCTCCAAAATATATAAAGAACTCAAAAAGCTAGACATCAAAATACTGAACAATCCAATTAAAAAAAAATGGGCTACAGAGCTAAACAGAGAATTCTCAACAGAAGAATCTCAAATGGCTGAAAGGCATTTAAGGAATTGCTCAACATCCTTAGTCATCAAGGAAATGCAAATCAAAACAACTCTGAGACACCATCTTACACCTGTCAGAATGGCTAAGATCAAAAACACTGAAAACGGCTTATGTTGGAGAGGATGTGGAGCAAGAGGAACACTCCTCCACTGTTGGTGGGGATGCAAACTTGTACAGCCACTCTGGAAATCAGTATGGCGGTTTCTCAGAAAATTGGGAATAAGTCTTCCTCAAGACCCAGTTATACCACTCTTGGGCATATACCCAAGGAATGCTCAATCTTACCACAAGGACACATGCTCAGCTATGTTCATATCAGCATTATTCGTAATAGCAAGAACCTGGAAACAACTTAGATCCCCCTCAACTGAAGAATGGATAAAGAAAATATGGCACATATACACAATGGAGTACTACTCAGCAGTAAAAAACAGTGATATCATGAAATTTGCAGGCAAATGGATGGAACTAGAAAATATCATCTTGAGTGAGGTAACTCAGACTCAGAAGGACAAACACAGTATGTACTCACTCATAAGTGGATACTAAATGACCCTGTGAAGGAGAAGTGGATGAGATCTACATGAGTGGACTGGGTGTGGGAGGATGGCAGAGGGCGAGGAATGGGGGATGGGAACATACAGAAATAGGAGGGTCAACCTGGAACAGGGACAGAGTGGGACAGCAAGGAGGAAGATTACCATGATAGATGGTATCATGGGAATAGGAAGAGGCAGGGTGCTGGGGAGGCTCTCAGGAAACCACAAGGTTTGACCCCACCTTGGTCTGCTGGCAGTGGTCCAAAGGGGGCCTGGACCGGTCTACTCTGGTGACCAGTCTAACAAATAACCTAGCTGTCATCATAGAGCCTTTGTCCAGTGACTAATGGAGGCAGATACAGAGATCCATGGCCAGGCACCACACTGAGCTCCGGGAATCCAGTTGATGAGAGAGAGGAGAGATACTGCAGGTGAGGGACGTCCGAGATCAAGATGGGAGGACATGCAGAGATGACTGGCCACACTAGTGGAAGCCCATGAACTGTGGACTGGTGGCTGTGGAGCCCCCATGGGACTAGACTAGGCCCTCTGGACACGGAAGACGGTTGTTTGGCTCGAACTGTTTGGGGGGCACCCAGGCAGGGGGATCGGGATCTGTTCCTGGTGCATGGGCAGGCTTCTGGAATCCAGTGCCTGTGATGTGGCAACTTGCACAGCCTTGGTGCAGTGGGAAGAGGCTTAGACCTGCCTAGGCTCAGTGTGCTGGACTCTGCTGACTCCCCATGGGAGACCTCTATGGGGGATGTGGGGATGCTGGGTGGCTTGGGAAAGAGGGCTGGGAGGTGGGAGGAGGGAGGAGGGGGTGTCTGTGGATAGTATGTGCAGTGAGTAGAAAATTTCTTAGTAAAGAAAAATGAAAAAAAAGTGAAAAAAAAAACACTGTTGACCTAGAAGTTTTCATGTTGGAAAACCGAGCTTATGTTTATTTTCTGAAATGTATGCATTATAAAATTGCAATAAGAGGCGAGTCCTTCTACACTCTTCTCGAAATCTCTGTGTAGCTCTGAATTTTTTCCTGTTTCTGTTCCCATTTTATACCCTGAGTATACTTAGATTTTCTAAAGATATTTTCTCTTTCTAATTAAAATATTTCTTAATTATTTTAATTATTAAATTAATTTATGCACCAATTTTAAAATTACTTTATACATTTTAGTGTTTTGCTAATACGCATGTCTGTGTACCATGAGCATGCCTGGTACCTGCACAATACAGAAGATGTTATTGGTCCCTTGGAATGGTAGATATTGATGATCTGAGCTATTTGTGAGTGTTGGGAATCAAAACCAGGTCCTCTGGAAGAACAGCAGTGCTCTTACTCACTGAGCCATCTCTCTAGCCCCTCTAATGATAGTATCTTAATATATTCAGGATTTTATTTTATAACCACATTTGTCCTACAATTACATCATTTCCTTACTTACAAATCATCACTAAGTTCACACACTTCTATACGTCTACATTTGGTTGCATATGAACCCAGATAGATTTCAGTTTGGGTATAGTAATAAATGATTTGGACATTTTTAATATTAATTTGCACTGCCAATCTACTTCAGTTATCTAGTACATGCAATATGCTTGTAACATATTTATAAAATAGTGAAAGTGTATAATTCATAAATAAAAAATAACCGTATACTGGTGTATGTAATTTCTTAAAGCAGGATAGTTATAATTTAGGATATTCATACTTCAGAAAAACCTCCCTTGCACATCAGTTATATGACAACACATTCTGGAAACTCATAATTATTTTTTGGTTGAACAAAATTAAACTGAAGAAAGGGAGTGATGAACATTTATTTAACTACAGAGAGTTCATAATACTTTAGGATAGATACATTATAGCATATTATAAGAGTCAAGAAAATATTCATTAAAAATATAATAGGTTTCAGTCTGAAATTTTCTTTCATCTAATTTTCAAATAAGAAATTAGGCCAATTTCATTTTTTAAATTATTTATTTGAAGTATAATGATGAAGGTAAAAGTAGAGTAAGTTTTAAGTTTGCTTCCATTTCTTATTTAAATTAACTTTATTTTAACTGATACGTAAAGCATAATTTTATATATTTGTAGGTCACTAGGTACACCTTGTGTAATTGAAAAAGTGCTTAGACATATGTAGTTCCTCATCCCTTGATCATTTATTAGTAATGAATCATTAAATATATATCATCTTAACTTGTGAAATATATCATTGCTGTCTATAGTAACTAGTGACCCTACTGTGCTACAGCCCTTGGAGTTCATTGACTCCATTTACCTGTAACTTAGCACTGATTGTGTATCCCTCTCCCCCCCCCCATTTTTATCTCATTGGCTGTAAGAACCATCAGTTTAAACTCTGAGACAAATATTATTATCTAGGTATGACTGACATCAGGTGAGACCATGCACTCCTTGTTTTTCTGTATTGACTCTATTTCACTTAAAATAATGATCTACAATTTTACCTGTTACTGCAAATAACATGATTTCTTTCTTTATTATGGCCCAGTATTATTATTTTGGAAATGGAAGCTCTAAGGACATTTCCTTCATCCATTCTTTGATGGAGGTAAAGGTGGTTTTGGTCTCTTGTCTATAGTTACTGGAGCTA
Organism: Peromyscus aztecus; assembly: GCA_902168405.1. NCBI lineage: Eukaryota > Metazoa > Chordata > Mammalia > Rodentia > Cricetidae > Peromyscus > Peromyscus aztecus. The sequence continues at coordinate 24,407 of CABHPQ010155120.1, forward strand.
CACTAAGCAATGTGACTGTAGATGTCCCCTTAACTGATTTCATTTTTTTTTTATAAATACTCATTAGTGAGATGTGGTGGTATTGTGTTCCCCAAAATATTGTGCACCCTAATAAACTTACCTGTGGTCAGAGAACAGGACAGCCACAATATTAAACATAGAGGATAGGCAGTGGTAGCACACGCCTTTAATCCTAGCATTCCAGAGGAAGAAATCCATCTGTTCAAAGCATGGTGACTCATGCTTTTAATCCCAGAAAGTGACCCTTTAATCCCAGGGAGTGATGGTAGAAAGGAAAAATACATAAGGCGTGAAGACCAGAAACTAGAAGCATTTGGCTGGTTAAGCATTTAGGCTTTCGAGCAACAGTTCAGCTGAGATCCATTCGGAAATGAGGACTCAGAGGTTTCCAGTCTGAATAAACAGGATCAGCTGAGGAACTGGCGAGGTGAGGAAGCTGTGGCTTGTTCTGCTTCTCTGATCTTCCAGCTTTTACCCCAATAACTGGCCTCAAGCTTGATTTTATTAATAAGACCTCTAAGATTCATGCTACAGTGAGATCACTAGATTATACTCTATCTTCATTTGTAACTTTTTGAGAATTCTTCTTACTGTTGTCAATAATTTCCACTCTCTTTACTTTTCTAGCAATACTACAGACAGATTGCTCTTTTCCCATGTCTTTATTAGCGCCATCTATTTTTCATCATTGTGATGACCATTCTAACTGAAGTGAGTTGACAGTTTATTGTGGTTCTGATTTGCATTTGTCTGAAGAGTGATGAGCACTTTTTCATGTACCAGTTGACTGTGTGTTTGGTGCATGATGTGACTTTTTGTGAGCTCTGTAAGTGGATTCAACACTACAATTTTGTTTTCACCTGCTTTCCTATTCTTTTTGGCTGATCTGTTTTTAAAAAGCCATGTTCCCACATGTATATACATGTGTCCCTGAGGTAGAACTGTATAGTTTTTTTCAGTTTTTAGATTCTTGGCAAAAGTGAATCATAATATTAGTTATGAAAAGGGAATAGAATTATTTATATGCTTTCTGAAGTTTAATTGGATTTTTCTACTTCATTATGTTATTGGACTAGTATTTAGCTTTGTAAATTTTCAATGAATGATCAAGTTTGCTGGTTTTCATATACATTTATAAAATTGTACTGATTGCACAGGTTGCTAAGGGCTGCAATATATTGAACACATGGATTAAATACCTTACCTTGCCACTAGAAAAGTGGCTTCTAGAGTGACAAATGGAATTGATGACAGAGTAAAAAGTGTGTTTTTTATTGGAAAATAATTGAGAAGTGACTTGAAAGAACCCGAATGAATATTAAAAAAAAAGGGAGGATCCCTCTTCTCTCCTTTGACTGGACTCCTGGAGTTCTGCTTGGTGATTTTCTTAATAAAAAAGGGGGAGGGGGAGGGAGGAGCAGAGAGTCATTGGGTAAAAGAAGGAAGGATGGATACCATCAATGGATAATAAATACAGGACTGATCACACCAGAATGAACACTGTTAATTTGAAGAACTAAATGAGTGATAGACTTTTAGATATAATATAGAAAATTTGAATGGTTTTTCAAAGGTATCTTTCATTTGTTGTAATTTGAAGAACATTTTAAATAAAAATTACATTCCTGAAACTGATTAAGTCGATGAGATTATTGTAGAAATCAACTGTGACTGCATATGGGGGAATCTTTCTGGTTAAGCAACATGAATATATTTATGTGTCACAGTAAGGGCAGGTCTACCAGAGAACACTCAAGAATTGAGTCCTAGAAAACACCCAGTCTTTCATTTCCTATCCTTTCTCCTCTATTTACAAAGAAAAACTGGAAAAGATGTGTAACACAACACATCATTATTACATTATTTACATGGTGTAATATACCTTTTGTGACTTTTTTTGAAGGAAAATCACCCCAAAACAAATTTATGTTTGAAAGAAGTATGCAATTGTGTAGCATTCAATAGAGTCGTATCAAGATTTAGAGTGTCATTAACAGTTATAGAAAACCCACACACAGTATGAAAATTGCTCTCATGAATCATGTTCCTGGTGTGATAACCATCTTTCCACACTAAGATGCAGTCAAAGGCACTATGTTTTAGAAAAGTCTTTGATGTAGTGTGCAGATACTTGGTATTTGGATCCTAGAATTCCAACATTCAACTATCATTGACTTAGATTAAGTCAGTCTTTTACAACTTAGTTCAAATCTACAAATGTCCTTGGTGAAATTGTTGGTAACAGTTTTGGACCTTAAAGCTTTTTATAGATCTTACCATGTATCTTTTCCAAATCCTATAAAAAATTTGTTTCATCTAAATGCTACTCATTTCTCAGTTTCTATATTTTCATTATAAGGTTACCTATTGTACCTGTGATCTTTCACACTTTGAAGTAAGAATTAGAAGTCTCTCATCTTGTTCATTAATTTATTTAAGAGCCCTTTAAGTATCTACTGCTAATTTGGCATTGCATTAGATTGAAGGAAACAGCAAGGATTCTGATTAGAAATGCATTCTCATTTACAACATCCAGGGTAGGAGAGAAACATACATCAATAAGTGATTTGTATTTGTGTCATTGAACAAAAAGCTGATCATAGACATAATCAATGTCTGGACATTTAAATGTTTAGGAAGTAGAAGCAGTTCAGAAGAAAATCACACAGTATGGGTCAATAAAATAGTGCCCAATTACATGACAGTTTTAGTTATTCAATAAATGTTTATTAATTCAAATTCAATCATCACCCTCCTTTCTTAATTGTCTTGAGAATGCAAAGTACCTTATTTTCATTTTCCTCCATTATGATTCAAAGCACAGGACAAATTACACATGCCAGGGCCATTGACTGTGCTGAAGCAGCCCTGATAATCAGATATGGCTATGGTCCAAACACAGTCACTTGACATTTACCCTGCAGGCCTATACCTTTCAGCATTTCCAGTGAATGACATTCAACGTGTAACTTGGCATTAAATTTCTAAGCTCATATCATTGTTAAAAGTGGCTACAAGAAAAGAAATCAGAAATAATGGTTTTTGCAAGTTATATTTTAGTGATATTATGTTAATTTATAAAAAAAAATGTGGGTTTTTTTTCCAGGCTAGTTAGCCTTTGGATTTCTACACTTGAATTTACTAACGAAGACTGATCCTTCCATCCATTAGAAATGCACCTGAAGGCTATCAAGTAATTGGAACATCCAATGTACCCAATAAATAATAGATGTTGCTATTGACTATGGTTAATGTTCTCCTCCAGGATATGGGAAAACACTCAATTATTAATTTTCAAATGACATTTGAGAAACAAACAGTGTTTAAGTTTAACCAGAGAAACTTAAAAGATCTACCATTAAAAGACTGATCTGGAATGATGGCCCATGTTTTTAATCTGAGCACTTATGAGGCTGAGGCAGGGGGACTTTCAAGAGTTCCAGGCCAGCCTCCACTGGAAAGCAAATGATCATCTCAAAACAACTTAGCAACAAAACAGGAAGAATACTTTACTTTCTAATTTATGTCTTGTGTATTTTTCCTCAAATGACTGATATTTCCTTTTAATTAATGTGGAATCTCACAAAGGTAGTATTCATTTCAACAAGATTTTTCTATGTATCTTAAAATGATAACTTAAAAATACATTATAAATCTAGGATATTACAGATTATAAGGCATACAAGACAATCATTCAACCAATCATGTATATGCTTATGTATCTTTAATTTGAGAATTAATAAAAACTTGAATTACAATTTCACATAAATTGCATCATTACTTTAAAATTTAAAATATATTCTCATGTGTGTCACCTGGATGATTTTTTATTTTAAGTCAGCAGGTTATAATTATATATCTGTCTATATATATGCACATATATACACTTATGTGTAAAAATAATCAAAGAAACAGTTGCTATAAACTTAAGAGGGCAGCAGGAGAGGAATGGGGGGAAGGAATATGAGAGGGGGAACAGAAAGGGGAAAAGATATATTCTTATTTCAATTAAAAACATTTACAATTTAAAAATATTACATTGTATATATATATGTAATGCTTTTAAATTTGTTATTTTATCTTTGTGCTTTTTTTTCCTTTTACATTTTTTTTGTCTTAAAACAACTTTTGGCTGTATTCTTTCTCCTTTTTCTCTTCCCTCCAGGTCCTCCCACCTTGTTACTCACCCAACTTCATATTCTTTTTCTCTCTTTTGAAAGTGGAAATCAAAACATACAAGCACACACACAAAAAAAGAAAGAAAGAAAGAAAGAAAGAAAGAAAGAAAGAAAGAAAGAAAGAAAGAAAGAAAGAAAGAAAGAAAAAAAAAAAAACAGTACCGAAATGAAACAAGACATACATAGACTAAACATGGAGTTGGTTTTGTGTTGACCAGTAACTACTCCTGAGCATGGGGTCTGCCCTGGAATGTGGTTGATACATCCAGTGACACTCCATTTGAAAAAGTGAAATTCCGTTTTCCAGTCGGTATAAATCGCAAGTCCCTTCTCATTTAGGGAAGGAACTTTGTGTCCCCTTCCATTTCTCAGTTCTGGGATTTTGTCTTTTTCTTTCAAAAATCCTCTTCTTCTTCTTTTATTTAAAAATAAATTGTTTTTCATACAATATATATTTATTTTGTTTTCCCCTCAGATCCTTACTCCTTCCCGTTCCTCCCCACTCCCTACGCCCCAATCAGAATATACATCTCTTCTTAAAGATGAAACAGGCATTTAAGGAATAATGAAAAAAAAAAAAAAGATAAACCAAAAACAAACCAGACTATGACAAAATATCCAAACAAATGAAAGAGAGAAAAAAAAAAGCACAAGAAACACAGAAAGGCAAACATTCACATACCCAGGAGTCCCATAAAATTCCCAAACTGGAAGCTATAAAATATAAGCAAAGGACCGATAGGTAGAAAGATGACAACAACAACAGCAACAACAACAAAACCTTCCCTGACTTAATATTATAAAACAAACCTCTGAAGATGCTGTTTAGTTAATTTTGTGTTGGCAATCTACTGATGGGTGTGGGGCCTACCTTTAAGAGTGGTTTATTTCTCTAGTATGACTCCCTTGGAGAAAACTAATTTTTCAGTTTCAAGTGGTTATCAGTTATATATAGATTCTGGGTTAGGGTTAGGGGCCTTTGTAGAGTTCTCCTTTCACCTCTAGGACCACATCTAGTGCAGACCTACGCAGGCCCTGGGCATGCTGCCCCAGTCTCTGTGATATGTGAACCAGTCCTGCGTCTATAAGTCCTTAATCCTTTGGTTTCCTCCATCCTCCCTTGCTCTTATACCCTGTTCACCTCCTCTTCCAAAGGGTTCCCTGAATCCTGAAGGGAGGGGCTTGATTGAGACATCCCTTTTGGGACTGAGTATTCCAAGGTCTCCCACTCTCTGTGGGTCTCTGTGTTTGTTACCATCTGCTACAAAAGGAAGCTTCTCTGATGATGACTTAGCAAGGTATGGATCTATAAGTATAGCAGAATGTTGTTAGGAGTCATTGTATCATTGTGTTCCTTTAGCAGAACAGTTGCTTCAAGTTTTGTCTTACATTCCTGGCCTATCTCATCTCAGGTTCTTGGCCACCCAAGCAGTGTCTGTTATGGGTTCCATATTATGGAGTAGGCCTTAAATTCAATCAAATATTGGTTGGTTACTCCTACAAATTTTATGCCACTGTTGTACCAGCCTTTCTTTCAAGCTGGTCATCATTGTAGATTAAAGGGTTTGTAGCTGCCTTGATATTTACCTTTCTCCTTCTGTAGCATGCAGACTACCTTCCAATACCATGAACACTAGTTTGTAGGGGTGAAGGATCTAGATAGGCACCAGATCAATATCTTTGTTTTTGATAAGTTGTGTGGGTGGAGAATATTCCTTTACACTGTGTGAATACGTGTTTCTATGATTGGTTTGGTAAACAAGCTGACTGGACAATAGTGGAACAGAATAAGGTTAGATGGGAAAGCCAAACTGAGAATGCTGGGAGGAAGAAGGGTGGAATCATGGGAATCACCAACTGATGCAGGGAGAAGCAAGATGGACATGTTGAACTGAGAAAAGGTACCAAGCCATGTGGCAAAGCATAGATAAGAAATATGGGTTAAATTAAATATAAGAGTTATCTAATAACAAGACTGAGCTATTGGCTGAGCATTTACAATTAATATTAAGACACCGAGTGACTAATTGGGAACAGCTGCCAGCACAGGAAAACACCAACTACAGTGTAGGTATTAAATTAATAATAGAACCTTACTGTCAGTTTGTGGAGAGCCATAGACAGCTTGGCAACAGCCTCTGTTCTTTGGGTGTTTCCATGGAAATCCTTTTGCCAACAACTCAATTAGATACAACCCATTCCTGGTATAGGAGCTTCATTTAGTGATGAGATATGTCAGCTGCGGCTCTGTCTCCCTGTTAGTTGGGTAATTTCACTTAGATCACCTTCATATATGTGTATATTACAGAACACTTCTACTGTATTAGGTTTCCACATGACCCTCAAATGGCCCTTAGTTTTAACTGTCCCTCCCTTTGCTCCTTCACTCAGTGCCCTCTTCTCTCCCTCTCTTTGTTTGATCCTCTCAATTCAGTCCCTCCCATCCCAGATCTATCCATAACTATTCTATCCTTGCTTCCTTGAGAGATCCATTCCTCCCTGCTAGTTCCTTCCTATCTACCTAACTTCTGTGGTTCTATGGATTGTAGTGTTCTTATCAATGACTTAATAGCTAACATCCACATATAAGCGAATATATACCATCTTTGTCTTTCTGTGTCTGAGTTACCTCACTCAGGATGATTTTTAAGTGTCACCCCTTCAATGCAAATTTCATAATGTTTTAACAGTGGAGTAATATTTTGTTGTATAAATGTACTATATTTTCTTTATTCATTCATCTGTTTATGGATACCTAGGTTGTTTCCAATTTCTGGCTATTATGAATAGAGTAGCAATGAAAATGTTTAAGCAAGTGTATCTGTATAAGAATGAAGCATCCTTTGGGATATATGTCCAAGAGTGATATAGCTAGATGTTGAAGTGAATCTATTCCCATCTTTCAGAGGAAACACCACGCTGGTTTCCATAGTGGCTGTGTAAGTTTTCAGTCCCACCTGCAATGAATGAGTGTTCTCCTTACTTCACATCCTTAATAAAATGAGCTAACTTTGTTTTATTAATCTTGGCCATTCTGATTGGTATAAGGTGAAATCTCAAAGCAGTTTTGATTTGCATTTCCCTGATGGCTAAAGGTGTTGAACACTTTAAATGCTTCCCAGATGTTTGAATTTTCTCTTTTGAGAACTGTCTGTTTTGATCTCTATCCCATTTTCTATTGAGTTGTTTGTTTTCTTGATACACAGTGTTTTGAGTTCTTTATATATTTTAGATATTGACCCTCTATCAGATGTGTAGTTGGTAAAAAATCTTTTCTCTTTCTGTAGGCTGTGGGTTTGTCTGAATGATGGTGTCCTTTGTCATGCAGAAATTTTTCAGTTTCATGAGATCTCATTTATTAATTGTTGATTTTAATTCCTGTTATAGTGCAGTTTTGTTCAGAAAATCTTTTTCTGTGCCAATGAGTTCAAGGCTACTCCCCACTTTCTCTTCTGTCAGGTTCATTTGAAGTTTACTTTTGTGCAGGGTAATGAGGATTGATCTATTTGGAGTCTCTTCTTGAAGCCATGCTATTTGAATAGCACCATTTGTTGAATGTCCATACCTGCTCAATGGGTATGGACAGACAGTGCACAACCTTGTCTTGTTCCTGAGTTTATTGGGAATGCTTTGAGTTTCTCTCCATTCAAGTCGATTGGCTATGGGCTTGCTATAAATTGCCTTTGCTATGTTGAGATTTTTTTCAGGGGTATTGTAATCTCCCAAGATCTTTATCATGATGGGTACTGGATTTTTCAAAGTATTTTCTGTATCTAATGAGAAGATCATATATTTTTGTCTTTTATTCTGTTTAAATGGTGGACTATAGTTATCAAATTATATACATTGAATTATCCCAGCATCTCTGGAGTGATACATTTGATCATGGTGGATGATCTCTTTGATGTGTTCTTGGATTCAGTTTGCAATGGCTCTGGGCTTTTGGTGCTTGGGAGACTTTTTTTTTTATTACTGCTCCTATTTTGCTAGAAGCAGTAGGTCTGTTTAAATTGCTTCTCTCATCTTGACTTAATTTTGGTAGGTGGTATGTATTGAGAAAACTGTCAGTTTCTTTCAGATTTTCCAACTTGGTGCAATACAAGGTTTATTTTAGATTATATCCTTATGCTTCTCTAGATTCCTTCATTGTTTATTCTTATGTCCTCCTTTTCCTCTCTAATTTTCTAAACTTGGGTCTTCTCTCTCTGCCTTTTAGTTAATTTGGCTAAGGCTTTGTCAGTCTTACTTTTGTTCTCAAAGAATCACCTCTGTGTCTCATTAGTTTTCTGTATTTTTGTTGTTGTTGTTGTTGTTTACTTTTATGTTATTTGTTTCAGCCCCACATTTGATATTTCTTGCTGTCTACTCATTTTGAGCGCTATTTTTTCTTTTTGTTCTAGGGCTTTCAGTTGTGCAGTTGTTACTAATGTGTTATTTTTTCATTTTTATGTAGGCACTTAATGATATGAACTTGCCTCTTATAACCATCTTCATGTGTACCATGATTTTTGAGATAAATTTTCCTTTTCATTTGATGCTAGAAAGTTTTTCATTTCTTTCTTAATGTCTGCCTTGACCAATTTTTTCTTTCAGTAGTGGGCTGTTCAGTTTCTATGAATTTGTAAGTTTTCTGTTGTTTATATCCAACCTTAGTCTGTGGTGGTCAGATAGGATGTAAGTTGTTACTTCATTTTTCTTGTATTAGTTAAGACTTGCTTTCTGTCCATGTATGTGATCAATTTGGAGAAAGTTCCATGAATTGCTAAAGAGAGTGTATTATTCTTTTGTATTTATGTTAAATATTCTATAAATATCTGTTAGGTCCATTTGGTTTATGATGTCAATTAACTCAAGCATTTCAGAATCCATCATTCTGCTTCAACCAAGAAACACAACTTAATCTCAAAGATAGACATCACCTCAAGTTAAAAGGATGGAGAAAGTTGTTTCTAGCAAATAGATCTAAGAAGTAAACTGGTATAACCATTTAAACATCTGACAAAAATAGGCTTCAAACTAAGACTAATCAGAAAAGATAGGAAAGATTACAACATACTCATTTAAGGAAAAAATCTACTAAGAGAATACTGCAATTCTTAACATCTATACACCAAACCAAGGGCACTCAAGTTGATAAAATAAACAATGTAAATCACATGCAGACCATCACATAGCAACACTGAGAGACTTCAATACCTGACTTTCACCAACAGACAGGTCATCCAGACAAAAAGTAAGCAGAAACAAATACTGGAGCTAACTGACATCAAGAATCTTAATTTTTCTCTTGCTTTCAAATAGTGTTATGATGGTACTATCCAAATTTTGGTATTGAGGTCATTTTTTCTATAATTTCTTTGTTATTTGATCCATTAAGTCTTCCTTTTAATTTTCTAAAATAACCCTTAGAAGGCAAGTGTGGTGAGCTGAATTCCTCTATCATCATCACATTAGACCTCTTTACATCTTTCTCTACTGTGCTGTATTACTTCTCTCATACCTTCTCCTGTTCCTGGTACTCTAGATGCTTTTATCTGCAAATTACTATTCTCCAATGCACAAGGACCTGAATTTCAATGTCCATTTCAATGTTGCTATTAACTAAAATTTATTTTTCAGATTATGACTCTAATAATTGAAATCATTCTATTACTAATTTTTTGGGGGATAAGAATTGTAAAGTCATCTTGTTATAATTTATTATGTAAATCAATTGATGAAAGGGTTAGAAACTTGAGAAATTCCTTTAGGGACTTCAGATAGCTGTATGGTATCCAAGTCCTCTGTTCTGGAAAATGTAAAAGGCAGACAGGCAAATTTTAGAATCCTGAACTGATTTATTCCTGTTTGATACAACATGTTAACACTTTAATGGAAGAGGGAATGTTCAAGCTCTCCATGTCTTATCATTAGTTTAATCTCTCCCAGATTCTAAATTTTCTCTTATCATTCTTTAAATAGTGAACACTGTTTAGATTTACTAAAGCAACTTAGAAATGATACCATAGTTTATGGGTTAGATCAGTTGTATATCCTCTGGGGGGGAAAAGATATTAACTGTCTTTGGAAAGATGTCTAAAGCATGCGTGTAAAACTATTTGTGTATTGCAGTACAAGATTGATTGTGTTCTCACAGCTGTTTGGGTACATACTCAATGCACAAAGCTGATCTGTCATGAAAGCCTGTTAGCAAAATTGCTGCCATATGAATTAAAACATCAAGGAAGCATTTCCTACATCTATTATTTAAAAACTAATAATTTATCATTATTAATTGTAGAACAGTTTTTATAATTTATGACTTTATGTTGAATGGTGAGAATTGCCAATAATACTAGCAGGTATGCTGTAGAGTTGGGACATGGCTGGTTAGGTGCAGTGGTTATTTATATTATAGTTATATTCTTGCTGATATTAACTCACATATGCTGTTCTAACTTGCCTAGATTACAGAATCAACAACAGGTTAACCTTTAGGAGCCACAATAATACAGTCTTAAAAAAATAATTTTTCCTTGTCGTTCCACTCCTGGCAGAGAAGTGGCTCCAAATATATGCTCACTGGAAACCCAAGATATTCCATGATTAGCCTGTCCACTCACCGTGACATGGAAATATTTTGCTGTCAGAGGAACGTAAATATTTTCGTGTTTGCAGGACATAGGAGAGTCTGTGTTAGATATGGAGGGAAATAATAGAAAATTGGAGGGACTTGGCATGTGGGCTACAGTGTGACAACCACACTAGTAGATCCATGTTCACAGACTCGTGACTGAAGCTAAGTCACTGCTATGTTTCATTTCACTGGCAGGAAGAAAAAGTAAAGATGGAATTAATGCAGAAATTTTATAACACCTAGACATTGGATGACAAATATGATCTAGACTGACATTCAACCAGCAAAATTTTACTCACTATTTCTGTTGTTAAGTATCAAGGAGGGGGTAATTTTGCTGGTCAATTATGTGCCTTGTTGTACATTTTCCCTTTTTATTTTATGAAATGGAGAAAGGATTTCAGTGTTCACAACAATTTCTGCTTCATTGACAGAGTTAGGTGAGAAAATATAGGAGAAATGTATGAGAATATTCTTCTACCATACTTTTAACAGGCAAGAAGAAGAACAGAAAATGAGATACCATTAATCTCGTAAATCTATATGGTTATAATAAAACTTGATTTACTAAGCTTCACATCATGAAAAGCAAAGCTATACTTCACTGTGTGATTCATTTGATCATACTGAAAAATTAGCTCTAAGTTGGATGCTCAATAAATATTTTAGAAATCATAAACAAGTAATTTTCACCTTATTTTTCTCCTTTAGTGTGTATGCCTTCAACATTATTTGATGAATCTATAGTTCAGAGCTGAAAGAAACTGACAAATGTGTTATGCAGTTTACTGAGAACACAATGTTTGAAACACCAATGAAACATGGGCTGGTAGAGCAGATCTCAGCAGTTCAGTGGAGATATTTATAATGCTTGCAAAAATCTCATTATATATATATATGTGTGTGTGTGTGTGTGTGTGTGTGTGTGTGTGTATGTACATATATTCTAAACATATTTTCATCTAAACAAAACTACAAAAGAATGTCTCTATTTCCTACACCTGCAAAACAGCAAGGATTAGATTAAACCACAAGGCAATAATTTTGTAGAAATGAAATGTGTTATCAGTAATTTTATTCTCTGTGTTTAACACTACACCTCCAAGCCTCAAATGGCAATCTATAAGGACAAGGGTTGTCTACAGGCTGAGAATATTTTGGGATCCAAAAGTTGTATTCTTATATCCTGTTTCAACTCATAGTCCTCTTCTTCAGTTATTCAAATGTGCACACCTCACACCTTTTTTCCCCATTATCGCCTGTTGTTAATAGAATAAAATGCAATTCCTTCTAGACATAGATTTTTCAGTTATTGTTATACCTTAATACAAAGACAATAAAATAACAGAAATTCAGTTTCTCTATGTTTTGAAACTTATTCTTACAGGTATCACTTGGCAGTTCATGTTGAGTTTTAAATTAATTTCTACTTATCTGTGTTGGTTCTCCATTAGAGATACCCTCTAAAGCATAGCTGACATGCAGGGCTATTTAAAAAAATAATTCTTTTGAGGGAGAGATTCAATCTGTGTATTGAATATCTTATGTGTATTTGAAAGGGATAATTCACTAAACAATGCTCCTGAAAGTGTATAATATGTCAGTTTTAGAAAAGCTCCCGCCGGCCAGTGGTGGTGCACCCCTTTAATCCTAGCACTCAGGAGGCAGAGCCAGGAGGATCTCTGTGACTTTGAGGCCAGCCTGGTCTACAGAGCGAGATCCAGGACAGGCACCAGAACTACACACAGAAACCCTGTCCCGAAAAACCAAAAAAGGAAAAAGAAAAGAAAAGAAAAGCTCCCTAGATGTCTGTTACCTCCTTCTTAACACAGACACAAAAATCTGGCTGAAGACACTACTATGACAGAAATCTGGACTAAATGAACACAATGCCCTTGAGTACTGTTCTAACATCATACAATAAATCAAAGCGGTGAAGGACTATGATAGACAAACATACTTGGATTGGTAAACATATGCAACATATAAACATATGCATGGCAAACACATACAATGCATGTTGTACATCTAACACTTATATGTTACATATTTATGATGAAGAATTTAGTACTACAAAAGAATTTAGTACTGAATGACAATAGAAAGAATATTTATTTGGCCATTACTGCATTTTTTCTTCTCTAAAGACTTTTATTTAAATAAAAATGTCATTATTTTAAAGACAAATAATGATATATTCTGCTTAACTCCATAGAGTGTCTTTTGAGGATTCAGTGTGTCATTTTTATGTATTTATTTATTTATTTTGGTAAGTATGTCAGAGGTCAGAAGAAGTCAGTGGATCCCTTGGATCTGGAGTTACAGATGGCCATGAACTGCCATGCTGATAGTGGGAATCAAACCCAGGTACTCTGGATAAGCAACATGCTCTTACCTGCTAAGCCATCTCTCCACGCCCAATATCTCATTCTTTTGAAAACTATTTTCTTATTAATTTTATTTTAGGTGTATTACATTTGTGCTATAATTTTATCTGAGTTCTGAGATTATACCCAGATTGTAGACATAAAGAAGCTCATAATGCAGTTAGGGGTAGAATGAGACTGAGACTACAACTTGGAAGGCGACACAAAGGAACAGGGGTGTGTTTGTAGGTTGATTTAGAGACTCTATTAAGGGGACATTTTCATGTATGTTTAGTAAACAGTAACTAATTTTTTTTTTCTTTTGGAGTTTATAAGCTTCATTGTTCTGCTTAAAGTTAAAGAATGACGAGGTCAGGCAGAACCTTTGCTTCTACAGATCTGCCCCTGATGACTGAATCTAAAGACCAAAAAAAAACATATTATGACAGGATCCAAAAGCAAGTGGTGGATTTCCAGCATGGCTTGTGTATGTCTAATGAAAAGACTAAACTTATAATCATTTCTCTACAAGAAAAAAATAAGTAAAATCAGAAATACCAAGAATGGGTCTTACTGTCTGATAATTAAGATAGATTTTTAAAACATTTGTACCTTATTATATTATGGTTATATCTAAGACTGTTAAGACATGGATAAAAATCTGAATGTTCATGGAATATGCTCTTCCAACAAAGTAACTTATTCTACATCAGTTACAGACAACTTCCTTAACTAATTCTGTTTTCCCAATCAGAAGATTGTTATATGGTAGTTGTAGATAAACTTTGAAGAACATTAGATTGAATTCAAGATTTATAAAAAAGGCATGAAATTCTTTGGGCCTATACCCTGGAGTGGGAAAGCTGGGTCATTTAGAGGCTCTAGTTTGGGTATTTTGATGAACCTCCCAGATGGTTCTCATATGGCTGTGTTGTAGTCTCATTAACAGTGCATAAGTTTCTCATATGGCTGTGTTGTAGTCTCATTAACAGTGCATAAGTATTCCTCTTGTCCCTTACATCCTCTCCAGAGATTGTCAGATAGCTTGGTAATAGGCATTCTGAGTGGTGTGTGCTGATATATCAAAGTAGTTTCAATTTGCATTACTCTGATGACTAGGGGTGTTGAACCTTTTGAAATGTGGTAATTGGCCATTTGTGTTTCTTTTTTCGAGAAATGTTCATTTTACTAGCTCATTTTTGATTGGCAGTTTTGTTCCCTGGGTGTTTAACTTTTGTAGTTCTTTCTAAATTCTAGACATTTAAAGCCCTGTTGAAATACAGTGGTATAGATTTTCTTACATTCTGTGGGCTCTATTTACTCTGCTGATAGTTTCTTTGCTGTGCAAAACCTTTTAAATTTCATGCAGTCCCATTTGTTGATTTGGGGGATTGTGTCTTATCTAATGAAGCTCTACTCAGAAAGTTTTGCCTCTTCTAATACCTAAAGAATATTCCCTATATTTCCCTTTAGCAGTTTCAACATATCAGGGTTTAAAGTAAGGCTTGGATATACTTTGAGTTGGTTTTTGTACAGAGTAACAGATATGGGTCTAATTTTACTTTTCTGCTGGTGGATATCCAGTTTGGCCCTCATCATCTGTGGAGTACTCTATCTTTTTATCCACTGCATGGTTTTGCTACCTCTCTCAAAAATTAGGTCACCATAGCCTCGTTGGTTGATTTCTAGTTATTCTGCATAACTGAGTGTTTTTGAGCCCTCACCAGCTGTCTTTGTCTCTATATCCCTGTGCTTCAGGTCAGATATTGTGATACTCCAATCTGTGATTTTATTTCTCCTGAAGGTGGCTTTGGCTATTTTTAGTCTTTTATGAATACATATAATTTTGTGGATTTTCTTCCCCTAGATCTGTAATTTTGATATCAGAACTTTGGTGAGAATTGCATTGAATCTGCAGAGGAATTTTGGGAGTAAAGTCATGTTTATAATATTATTCATATTATTCCATGAGCATGGATGGTCTTTCCATGATCTAATGTATTCTTTGATTTCCTTTTCAGTGTTTTGAAGTCTTCATTGTAGAGGTGTTTCACTTCTTTGGTTAGATCTATGCCCAGATACTTAAATTTTCTTCAGAGCTACTATGTGTGAGAGGCTAGTCCTAATTTCTCCCTGTGAGACTTTATCATTGGTGGATATATGTGACTCAGCTCTATCAGTCATGGGCATATCCCTCCCCAAATCCAGAGATCACCACAGAGATGTGTTCCTATTCATGTTTGTTGCTGTTCTTTTAATATCAAAGAAAAGGAAGTAGAGTAGATGTTCATCAACAAATAAATGGGCCATGAAAATGTGGTACATTTACACTGAAGAATACTACTAAGCTCTAGAGGGAAAATACAATTATGAATTTTGCAGGAAAATGAATGGACCTGGGAGTACAATACTATGAGAAATACTCAAACTCAAAATGAAAGCAAACAAAAATAACATGTTCTGTCTCATATGTAGATCCTAGCCCACACTGTGTCCATGTAAACCGGTGTAAGCATAAGTAAAATTTAAATATTTAGGAAGAAGATCAAGAGAGGGTAATGTTAAGCAATAAAAGTTATCATGTAGTCAAAAAGTCACACCAGTCATGAAAACAATGAAGCTGCTTTTTACTAGTTTCACTTCCAGGATATTTTCCCCATGGTAGATAAGCAAATACAATTGCCTGTGTATTAAGTTAGCAGAAACAATTTTGTATTGCCAAAGAATCCCACGTTCATTATTGCTTTGAGAGATTGCGGAGTTTGACTTTCTTTTTATTCCATTGACCACTGGTACAGTAGTAATTAAAAATGCCTAGTCACTTAGTATGTTTGCTGCATTGACTCACTTAGAAAATATTATTGTTATTATTATCATCATTATCATCATTATTATTATTATAAATTATTGTTCTGGGAGAAGGGTTTCATATAGTAGCAAGTAAAAATAAATAAAACAAAAATACCAACAGCCTTAAGTATAAATAACTCAACTTACCAATAAAGAGATTGGGGCTAGCTGGATGGATTAAACCAATAAATTGATGATAGTAATAATAGCGATAATGATAAAATAATACAAACATTTTTTAAAAGCATTGAAATATAAGGAAAAAAGGCTGGAAATAGGAATATGATCAGTTGTAGTGGGAGGGGGTGAAGAGAGTAAATGGGGTCAATATCAATATGTTTTATCCATGCATGAAAATAGTATAATGAAATCCAGTGTTAAATATAATTAATACATGGTCATAAGATGGCTAATAATAGAACAGAATAAAAAAGTGAATAGCATTTTTGGTAATGAAGAAAAATATACTGTTATGTAAATAATCTTATCTATGTCCCCAAATACTACTAAAACCATGATCTGCATTAAATAAGGCAAAGATATGATATATAAACCATAAAATATGCTGAGCTATGAAAGAGATTAAGAAAAAAATGACTATCAAAGTTTATCTGGGACATCAAATTGCTGCAGAAAACAATGACAAATTCTATCTATGTAGAATCAGAAACAAAAAAGAAAGAATCTAAGAATGTCTAGTCAAATGCAGTAAGGACAATGCTGATACTTCTAAGTTATGTACTGAGCAAACAAACGATATACATAATTGGAATGTGGGTTCTCTGGGAAAACCAAAAAAACGCACCTGCTACACTATCCTGTTCAAATGACACAGGGCTTATGTTAGAGAATAGCAAGCAAAACATTGATTCAAAAGAGTAAAATTCAATAGAAAAAGTAATTAAATAGATATTAAATAGATCAGAACATTCTATAGTTTTCTGGGCAAAATATGGAACTAAATGAAATAAACACGTTTCTGCATCTGACAAAAGCAATCTTTCTTAACCAACATGCAGATGATAAGGGTGTGGGCATGTGAGGAAGTTACGCAGAGTCCATGAAAAACTAAAATAAAGCATATTATAAACCTCTCAGAAAATTATATGCAGAAGACAATGCGCCCCCCTCCCCAAGCAAGATTCTCTCAGATGGCTGTAGGCTGTGTTAAATTGAAAGCTGAAGCTTACTAGGAAAGAGGATGATATTAAATGCATATGTAACTTACTTTTTATTAATTTCCTTTTTACATTGTTTTAGATTCTTAAAAATGATTACATATTCCATTTCTACATCTAAATATTTTGTCAATGAAATCTTCAAGAATATTTAGCTTTCATAAATTAAATATCACATACGGATAACCAGTGCCATGAATTCTGGCATGTACCTCTTCATATATTAAGAAGACCAATGTAAAAAAAATGGTTTCATGTATGGATTGTGACAAATATCATAACTGTGTTTTAATTTTACAATATCACCATAATCATTTGACCCATTGTTTTAGTTATAACATATCCCAGATATGAAGATTTAATAGTTTATAAATTGTGTTATTCTACCTCAACAATCTTGTAATTCAGAGAAATAAATAATATAATAGGGAAGAATTTTTAATAATCATGCCTGGCATTCAGAATTTTGAAAATGTTTTCATGAGCTAAGGTAAAACGGTTAACATTATTGTTTTAACAATGTGAATGTTCAGTTATGATGAAGCTTCTACTTTTCAGTTCCTTCTACTTAAATATTGAACTGGACATTTAGCTACACATCTCATTAAAGGTTTTTAATTAAGTTCACCCTCTACCCTTGATGAAACCATTTTAGTAACTAATGATGGGGAAGACAGCTTAAAAAAATAGGTGGAATGGAATTCTCTTGATACACTTGCATGTGCTGAAATTGCTGTTGCTCTTGTTATAAACACTAGTTGGAACAATTAAACTCAAAATATATTATAATGCAAAATGTCTACTCAGATTATTTCATGTAGGATTTAAGAACAATCTTTAGCATGTTTTTATATCTTGTTTAATTTTGTTTGGTTTGTTGAAGTCTAGAAATCAAGGGTATGTGTTGCTGTAACTCATATTTCCAATTCATTATGAGAAAATTTTAACAAAGAGTTATGTTCTCCAAGTAGGGAAATGCTGTTTTGTTCCATATTGAAGTTATCAGGCATAACAAATAGCAATTCATTGCAATACTACTGTATCAATTGCTTTATTGCTAATAATAAGATCTATTTCTCAGCTGAACTGGACTTCAGAGTTTATTTCAATCAATTCATTTAATATATTTTGGTATCTTGTATAGAGTAAGGAAACAATTCATATCAAACACTTTATGATTTGAACTTTCTTCAAACATTGAATATGATGAAATTAACTTGAAGTGTATAAACACTGCCCTGAAAAATTAGAATTCAAAGAGAATAATAATAATAAATAATGAAAAGTTTTTGCACCCTGATAAGCTTCTCTGCCAACGCAGCAATCCAAATCAGACCAAATCAGATCTAATTAGAAAAAGTCCCAGTTTAATGGGTAAAGGACTCCTGGATGATTATCCAGTCCCCCAGAGAGTAGATTGGGAAGAGAGACCAACAAATCATGTGTCTATATTTCCTGGGGTGCAGTTTAAATATCCTGTGGAAGTGGTCTTGAGCATCTCTGGGGTAGGAGCCATGTTTGGCTGGACTTTCTGAGGGGCAGGGTCTGGGCAGAGAGGTGGGGCTTCCACCAGGACATTCCAAACTCTTTGGGTATATGGATGCCAGGGGCTGAGGCAGAGCTTTCTCCAGAACATTCCAGACTCTTTGGATATAGGGATACCTGTTCAAGTCTGGCTACCTTCTGCAGGCATGGGGCAATGTGGGCAAGTGGGGAGTCAGGAGTCATTGGCTCACATTCAGCAGGAGGTGTGAGTAGAGGAGCATCCAGTTAATTGCCATCCTGGAGACCTCAGATATCTGTTTTTCGAGGAAGTGGGGAAGGCAAGTTGCTAGGGAAAAATAGATTATTAATACCTGAAAAGTATGAATGCACAGGGCAGAAGATAGGTCCTTCATTGGGACATTTTGGAAAACAGGAGGGTAGAGGATCCCAACTGCTGGACAGCCCATATATCCCAAATAGGTACCCGCATGAGCCTGGAGAGATAGTACCAACGTGGAAGTCCCAAGAGTTTGGCAGCAGAAGGGGTGGTGAGGTATAAATTCCTGTCCATCTGGGCTGGAGAAACTTAGGAGCTAGATGTCTGAGGAGTACTCTGTCCCCTGGGGAGAGTTGGGAAGGCTCAGGGGCAGTTGTGTCCATTGGTGTGGGGACAGGGAGATAGCTGTCAGCATGTGAACAGAGAAGAGACCTCAGAAGGGAGAGGTAGGGGAGGTACCAGGCCAATGGGGGAGTGTGGACTGGGAGGTGGTGAATGAGGGGGAAGGGCCTTCTGTAAACAAGCTGAAAAGGGCTTATGCTTGTAGGAGAGTGTGGGGTAGACTGGAGGCAGGTAAGGGCAATGGGGAGAAGGGAAGGTCAAGTTAACCTGAGTTCAATGGAGAGCTTGGTGAGCTGTTGTTTGATGAGTCCATGGCCTTCTCAACCTTTCCCAAGGATTGTGGGTGATAAGGAATGTGGAGCTTCCAGGAAATGTTAAGAGCTTCTGATATGAGCTCCATGACCCTGGAAGTGAAGGCTAGCCCATTGTCCATTTGTATGGTCTGTGGCAGGCCAAATCTAGGAATGATGTGTTCCAGGAGTACTTAGGCCACCACATGTGCTGTTTCCCTGCCAATCCTTGCCCAGTTGGTGTACTCACTCAAATCTGGTACAGAGGCTGATGTATCTGGACGGTCCCCTGTGGATTGGCCTTGGCACATGTCTGGCAGAAGGAATGGACCTGTGAAATACTCAGGAGAGAGTGTGGTGGCCAAGGTGAGTATGATCCCAAAGTGGCTGAGAATATCATAACCAAGCAGGTATAACTAGAAAAAGATTGTGAGAAGAATCATCCTGCAAGAATGCCGGGAAGTGGTAGGGTCTTAAGTGGGAAGGAAGGGGTCCTGTCCACCCCATGACAGAAATTGACAAGGACCTGAGTGAGATGTCAAAATGGAATAGGTCGCTCCTGTGTCCAAAAGAAAGTCAATGGACTTATCCACTACCTACAGTGTCACCCTAGGCTTGGAGAGGGGAACAGAAGTCACCAAGTCTAGGCTGAGTCAGTCTTCTGACAGGTTTAGGAGTTCAAAGGCCAGAAAAGTCTCAGTTGCTGGTGTTGATGAGGCTGGACCTCCATGGTGTGGCATAGGAGACAAACCCCCATGGGGGCATTCAGATCTCCAGTGTCCAGGCTGTCAGCAGACAGGGGGCATGGCCTCCTGGGCAGCTGGAGGTCAGGGCAATATCATGACCAGTGGCCCTGGTAGAGTCAACTTGGGCTGAGCTCTGGCAGAATGGAGCCTCATGGTCAACTTCCCTTGTCCTGCTTGTGAGGGCCCTGGTGGCCTCAGGGCAGCTGCTAAGGCTTGGACTTGGAGCGTAGCTTTCTGTTGCAGCCTTGTCTGTTGGGATGACTCAACTATCTCTTCTCTGGCATTAAAATCTTTAAAAGCCATTTTCACCACTTCATGTAGGGGAGTTTAGGGACTCTCCTCAGCCTTTGTAAATTTCTTTCTAATATCTGGCACTGACTGAGATATGAAATGGGAGGCCAGGACCATGGCTCTCATTGGTGAGGCTGGGTCAAGCTGAGTATACTGAACCATGGTCTCTAGCTGTGTAATCTCTTGGATCTTATCAAAATTAACAACTTTGTCTGAGACCATTTCCATATCTTGGAGGAAGCAATGAACCATGAGGTTTCTTCTCTGGTGGCCATTTTGACCTGGTTGGTAATGCCAGTAGAGCTCTGTAGCTAGCATCGACCCATCACTCATAGGGACCATACTGTCCTTTAGGTGGGTTTGGTCTTCATACTGCCTAGCTGCTGCCTGAACTTGTTTGCTTCTTGGGAGTGAGAGTGGAGGCCTAGATCACATAAAGGTCATGCCAGGTCAGATCAGAGGCCTAGGACAGATAAAGGAACTCCTTGAAATAAACAGAAGGGTTAGCAGAGAAGGAACTGAATTGCTTTTCTATTTGTGAGAGGTCTTGAAGAGAGAACTGCGAGTGGACTCTGACAATTCCACCAGTTCTAGCTACTTCTTGGAGAGTGCAGAGGAGGGCAGGAGTCTGGCAAGACAGAGAATGAGAAGAAACCAGGGAAGGCTTAAGGGTGTTAGGCAAGTGTGTAGAAGGGGACCAGGATGTAGCTTGAGGCACTGGGGATAGGGGAAAGCAGTGGGGGAGAGGGGAGGATGGGAAGGCAGGTAAGGAGGAGGGATTTGGTCTTTGACCTTTGTCCTAGAGGGGGAGGAAGGGGAGAGGAGTGGATGGGGGAGAAATGTGAGGAATGTTGGCCACTGAATGGCACATGTGTCCCAGTAAGAGGCAGGTGGGTAGGTAGAGTTCAGGGGGGTGAGAGGGAGTGGGAGAGGGGCCAGTGTCTCCTGCAGCATGGTCAGGGCAGAATCTTCAGAATCTCAGTTCCCAAATAGGCGAAAATCTGGAGGCACCATGATGCTAGCCAACAAGATTGATGCTGTGGGACACTGGCTACTGTAGGGAGTGCAGGAACACAGAACCCAAGAACCAAGAACATACATAGGGCAGTTCTGTCCAGTTATCTCCATGTGGACAAAAAATTTTCAAGATCTAGGAGGATGGAAATTTCCAAGGTTCTCTCTGAGGGCCACCTTGACTGGTTATCAAGAGCATACTGTGGCCAGGCCTTAATGCTCAGAGAAATCAAGCCATCAGGATCAGGACTGATAGCATTGTGAAGACAATACGAAGGCCTAGACTTGATTTTACAGATTCTGTCTTAGGGAAGGGCCACCATCTTAGACCACCTGGTGACCGGGGCCTGTACTCAGTTCCAGGAAGAACCTCAGGCATATGCCATGACAACTGGAACAGATACCCTAGAAGCAGTCAATTAAGAAACAGGGCAGTAAAGTTTAACAAGATCCAGATGCTCCTGCAGACATTCTACCTGCAGTTTATGGCCCTTGCAGATATCTAGATAATCCTGCCAGCAGGTGGTGGTTCTGTGCCCAAAGTCTAACCCAATAGTTTCAAATGTGGTTTCTTGCTGAAAGTCTAGACCAATAGTTTGACAATATCACCTTGCCCCATATCCCTTCTACCCAATCCCAAGATGCCAAGCATGTAATTCCCAGTTTGTGGCTTTTCCCTTTAAACACTCTCCTACCCATGGGCCTGCCACTGCCACCATATTTCCCTCCATCTGCTGGGCAGTGACCCAGGTTGGAACCTGACAATAAAAAGACCTTGGTGTGCTTACATCGGAAACTGGCTCCTTGGTGGTCTCTGGGGGTTTCTCAACATGGGTACAATGGTATCAAATAGTCCTAATTTGAACAGATCTTGTAAAAGACACCCCAGGGTCTTTTGTGGATCTGGCTTAAAATTTCAAGTGCACATTTCACAAGTCTGTATCAGGACGCAAAGCCTAGCACAATTCATCTACTATGGTAGGCCTTGGGTCAAAAAAAGGATGTGTGGGAAATTCCCTTCAACAGAACATCTTCTGAAGAAGGGAGTCCCAGGGAACAAAGGGTCAAGGAGCTAACATCTATACTGACTCTAAATATACCTTTTTAATAGCCCATGCCCAGAGATGCTCAAGACAACTCCCACAGGGTGTTTAAACTGCACCCCAGAAAACAGGCATGTGGTTTGTTGGTCTCTCTTCCATAACTCCTCTCTGGGGGTGGGAAAATCACCTGGGAGCCCTTTATCCATTAAAACAGGGCTTTTTCTAATTCAGTCTGATTTGGATTGTTGCATCAGTGGAGAGGCTTACTGGGGTACAAAAGCTTTTCAAATAATAGTAATAATAAAGTGTATTTTGTTTTTATGCTTTAGCATTTATTTATTCATCAGGAAACCATTTCTTTTTACTTCAGGTAAAAATTCACATGAAAATGTATATTCTATGACCAAATGAGTTCAAAACACAAATCTAACTTAAGAATTGAGAAATAATGAGTTCATACAAAAACTAACAATTCCCATTTTTGTAGCAAACTGTCCTTTTTCTCTAATTGAAGCAAAAGGTAAGCAAAGAACGTATAAAAGTAAATATCCATCTATCTATCCATCTTATTCTCCAGGACTTCTGAACTAATCAGGAACAAAGGATGATGGGAGAAAAAAGATATCAGAGGAAGAAAAAAATTCTAAGAAATGTAATTATCATAGTATATCTGTTATGTCCAGATCACAGGGACCCCCAAAAGACCACCACAGAGATGGAATCCCATATGTAAAAGCAAAGCACCTTTATTTTCAAGCTTGGAGCTTGGGCTCTCTGTCTCAAGCTGCAGTGAGAGCAGAGAGCCTAGAGTCCAGGCAGGGTGGGGTTGTTTGTTTGTTTTTATCATAGCAGAGGTTGGGCTGAGGGGATTTCCAGGGTTCAGGACCCTGATTGGCTGACATTTGTCTAGGGGTATAGGGAATGTTTGAAGTATCAGTTTGGAGTATTCCTTTTCCTGGATCCAGGTGTTGGCTGACAGAAGCTGTGTCTGGGTCTCACGTATTTCCCCTTAGATGCAGGCTCCACCTCCACTGGGTGACATCAGCTTATGGCTTTTCCTGGGTCCAGGTGTTGCCTACTAAAAGCTGTGTCTGGGCCTCTAAACCTGTCAAGGCAGCTGTGTGGTCAAGCTGTTTTGGGCCTCCCTTCTCTCCACCCCTCCCCCACATCTCCTCCTCCAGGCAATAGGACAGAATTGAGTCTTCTGTGAGTACGATCTTTCTTCATGGGTCTTTTTCTTTGGGATGGATCCCATACAAGAGATTTTCTATGCATGGAAAGTCTTTTTGACACCACGACCATAAAACTGTCTGTAATAACTACAGCATTGCTCTTTTCTACCACATCCAAGCAAGAACTTGCATTTCAACCCTAAAGTACAGTAGTTTACGTATGTTCCTTCGTGATGGAATCATAGAGCTATGAGTAATCACACTTAAGTTTATCTCCTTTGATTTAAAGTGCACGGAGATGGTATCTACACTCTCCTATCCTGGGTGGAGGTTAAATTATTTGAAAACCAGGTACGGGGGTGTTTACTCTTGCCCTGGAGTTTGAATTTATATTTTCATGCCGGCCAAGCAAATGCCCAAAAAAGAAGGAATATCTGAAGCTCTGGCTTTTTTTTTTTTTTTTTTTTTTTTAATATTGTTGCAGGTAACTAAGTCTGACACTTCAGGCTGGTTACAATTGTTGTCTTTTCGGTACATAATTCAACTTGATGTGCTCATTTGTGTTCAGGGGTTAGGAATCCTCTCTGGGTTAAAGTGATACATGCTTGGTAATTATCAACTTGCTCAAGCTGCCATACATAATATCAAGTGAATGGATTAAGCAACCTTTATGTCTACAGATCTGGAAGCTAAATCAGGCCGCCAATACAGCTGTGCTCTGATGAGTGTTCTCTTCAGGAGCAGATAGCTGCCAATCATTCTATGCTCACACATGGATGGGTTGGTAGAAGCTCTGGCTTCTTTCTTCTTCTAAGGGCACTACTCTCATTAGGGAGGGTCAGCCATCACAATTTCATTTAATCCTAATTAATTTCCATTCCCTAGCCCCACTGTTCTGAAAGATAGTTAAGTACTTTCTGTCTGTAGTACTAGGACAAGGTCAAGACTTCTAATCTGTAGGTGATAATAAGGCATTATGGAAAATAAGAGATAATGCAATTTAACACTAAAGTCAAAATGCAAGATTATTTCTAGTATTCCTTTCCTTTGCTTTGTGGTTTATTTTATTTTATTTTTTTATTTTATTTTATTATTTTTTTTTTATACTCCAGTTCCTTTTTCAGTGGCTCTTATTGTTACCCTTGCTTTGTAAATGAGAAAATCCAAGCTTATGGCAGAGAAGTGATTGCTCACCAACACAGAAGTATTTTGTGATGGATACCACTGAACCAGAAGTTCTCAAATTTCATAACCTGCTGAAGTGCGCAAGTGCCTACACCAAGAACTGACAGGTTTCTTCCTCTACTCACTCTTTGTAGAAGTCCAGTGTCAGTTAAAACCACAAAGCTGAAAACAGAACACAGATCTGATAGGAAGACTTGTTACAGGAGCTTGAGAAAATCACTTGTAACATTTGGTCCAAAATGTAGACAAGTCCTCAAATAAGCGTACTATTCAAACTCTTTCTTTAAGGTGAGCTAGCAATCCTTTCTGTTGTCTAGCAAATCTAGCCTTACAGGAAATGCCTCCATCTCTACCACCTTCTACGTAAATGGTATTTTCATGTATGCACACAGTTCCTAGCTCTTTTACTCTCTGTATGTAATAAGAATGTGATTCAGATACTTAGAATATTTCAGGTAAGTTTCTGAAATATAGTTGTAAGATGGACAATGTACTCTGCGAGGCCAGCCAGAAGTCCCAGATCCTGGAATGAGTGATGACCACATTATATTTTGTCATTCCCCATTATAAGAGGAGTAACCTGGGAAAACTGTGTCCTGGCTCAATTTTGAGCTCAAAAGAAGTTGAAGAATGGTGCTGATACATTAGCTCAATAGTAAAATAATTCAAATGCTTTGAATTACACAGCCAAAATGTTCATGATCACATTTCAACTTATATTTTTCCTCATTAAACTATAACCCACAAATTAATTCATTTAATATCAACTTATAGAAGCCTAATATGAGTTAAGAGTGTTCCCTCTATAGCCTTTGAAGAAAGTATAAAGTATGAAAAAGAACCTAGAAATACAAATTAAAGGAGACATAGTCTCTAAGTAATTGCCAGAGTGAACACAGGGAGATTTTACTAGACATCTTTTCTGTGTTCATTGTGATTTACAATGAAAACTGGGCTCTATGACTTAAGCTATTCAAGTTACACTGACAGACAAATGATGAAAGATATGATAAGAAATAGCAATTAAAATGTAAAAATGGTCTCAGGTCATGTTCCAGGAAATCTAAAAGTACAATGGAAAAACATCAAAGCCCATTATGAAAAATAATAGTAGATATCTTGTTCATATAAATTCAAATGTGAAAACAAATTAGAATAATTCTCAATAAGCTTTAAGGAGGATAAAATGACCATGGAAGTTGCAATAGAAACAGAAGACAGAAAACTTGGATTCAAGATAAAGACATGTCATTGATGGTTAATTATGGATTGTTCTCTAACAATTTTTTACCAAGCACTCTGCTGATCAATGCAGATATATCAGTAAACCAAATAGACCTAGGTCAAACCTTCTCTGCAGTACATACAAGAAAACCCATCAAAGTATTAACCAGTGTAAATGTTTACATAATTTGAAACATGTACCATATTGAATTCATGCCATCAAAGTAGAATACACAGTTTTATATATAATTTGGAAGAGAGAGGTTTTGGAGATGGATCACTAAGAGTGTTTTCTTGGTAAGCATAAAGATCTAAGTCTTTATGAATCCCCGACATCCATGTAACACTCAAGGCATGACTTTAGGTACTGGAACTCAGTACTGCAGGACAGAGACAGGCAGATCCCAAGAACATACTGGACTGCAATGCAATCCTAGTTGCTGAGTGATGTCTTTCTGCATGCTGTGAATATATGTTCTTCCCATTGGTTAATAAATAAGCTGATTTGGCCTATGGCAAGGCAGCTTAGAGGCAGGTGGGAAATCCAAGGAGAGAGCCAGAAAAGAGAAAGGCGGAGTCTGGAGAGACTGCAGCCTGCCTCCCAAGGAACAATATGCCAGCAGACTGGTAAGGCACAGAACATGTGGCAAAACACAGTTTAATAGAAATGGGCTAATTTAAGATATAAGAGCTAGCTAACAAGAGGCCTGCCATAGATCATACAGTTTGTAAATAATATTCAGCCTCTGAGTGATTATTTTATAAGCAGCTGCAGGACCATGGGGCCAGGTGGGACTGGAGAAACCTTCCAACTACACCTCGTCATAATGGTAAGCATTCAGATCAGTGGGAACTCAATGCCAAGGCAAAAAGTGATGAAGGCAAGAGTGCAACACTTGGAGTTCTTTTCTGGCCTCTATATGCACAAGCATGGGCATGGGCACTACACACTACCATACGTGTATCACACACAACTGTATGTACGCACAATAAATAAGCTAGTTTTTCCTAACTTACTTTTCATTTATGTGATTATAGTAGTGCTTTACCATTTCAAGAATTCTAATTCACATGA
>CABHPQ010155121.1:0-25349 GCA_902168405.1 Peromyscus aztecus
AGGCTGCTGGAGCAATGGCTCAGTGGTTAAGAGCACTGGCTGCTCCTCCAGTGGACTGGGTTCAATTCCCAGTACCTACATGGAATCTCACCACAGTTTGTAACTCAAACTCTAGGAGTTCTGACACCTTCACACAGATACACATGCAGGCAAAAACCAATGCACATAAAATAAAAATAAATAAATAAATAAAGTATTATTTTTTAATTTGTTGGGTCTTGTTTTATAGTCCAGGTTCTCGTTGAACTTGTGATTCTCCTGCCTAAGCCTCCCAGATAGCTTGGACTGCTTGTATGTACCACTACTGAGCTAGATTTCTCTCTTGCAAAATCCTTAGGGGTTTGCTTTATTATAGGCAAGCAGGGGGGCCTAGACTGTTGGCCTAGAATAGTAAACTTGCCTGTTTGGTCCCAGCTTGGGTAGGTGTCCAGGGGCAGGTGGCCGCTCACAGTTGGGGAGATGAGTGCAGATTTTGTCTCCCCATTTCTCCTTAGACCCATTTGGCTTGGTTGGCTGAGCCTAGTGCTATGTGTTCTGCTTTTTGCTTTTCTGTTTGCTTGAATTTGAAGGCTTGGCAGGACAATGAACCCTCAGCCTAGAAACCAAAACAGTTTTGTTTTTAATTTCAGCATTGGCTAAAATTGGTCTATTAAATTTGTAATATATTGTACAAATAATGGATTTCACCTTTCACTTTTTCTTTTCTTTTTGAGACAGGGTTTCTCTGTGTAACCCTGGCTGTCCTAGAACTCACTGTGTAGACCAGGCTGGCCTCGAACTCACAGAGATCTGTCTGCCTGTGCCTCCTGAGTGCTGAGATTAAAGGCATGCATTACTGCACCCTCCTTTACCATGTCATTTTTATATATGTTAAAAATGTACTCGGTCATATTCCTCCATGGCTCTGTCTTGTGCCCCACCCCCGGCAGGGTAGTCTTAAACCTTCTTTTTTGTTTTTTTTTTCGAGACAGGGTTTCTCTATGTAGCTTTGGTGCCTGTCCTGGATCTTGCTCTTGTAGCCCAGGCTGGCCTCAAACTCACAGAGATCCGCGTGGCTCTGCCTCCCGAGTGCTGGGACTAAAGGTGTGCGCCACCACGGCCTGGCTGGTCTCAAACCTTGTAATGATCTAATCTACTTAGAAGGTGGAGGTGGGCCGTGGCGGGGGAGCTGACAGGCGTCCTCACTGTCGTTCTCTTGTGGTAGTGCTCCTGCAGGAAAGACATGGTGAAGATCTCCATGGATGTGTTTGTGAGGAGGTTCCAGCCTGAGCGCTACAAACTTTGGAAAGCTGGGAAGGACAGCACCGTGATCGACCACACTCTGCCCACGCCGGAAGCTGCTGAGTTTCTGAAGGACAGTGGACTGCCCCCAAGAGCTGGGAATGAGGAGTGCCCAGAGGAGGACATGGAAGGGCTCGAGCAGGGAGAGGAGGGAGATGTGAAGAGAAGGTACTGGGCAGGCTTGTGGGCTTGACCTTGGGGGAAGGAGGTGGCCGCCACAGTTTGAATGTTTGTATGACATGCAGGCAGGTCTTGGAAAGGGCTTTGGAAGCCACCGCACTGATGGCCCCAATGCTTCTAAGGAATGGGGGTGGTGAGTCTGAGCTGTGCCCAGAGTCAGTTTTCCTCAGCATCACCTGAGTGTCTTTTGAAAGAAACATGGTGGTAGGAGCTAGATTCGCCAGCTGGGGGGGGAGTAAGGAATGGCATCTGGCTTCGTCAGGATCTGAGCCAGAGGACTGCACATAGGGGAAAGATGGGAGGGACATTGGGGCTGCCTGGTCTAGGCCAGGCGCCCCACCAGGTATCCTGTATGCCCCATCTTGGTCCTCATAATAGAGGTCAAAGACAGGCAGCAGTATCTGCATTATTCAGATGGTGGAATAGGCTGGGAGGTGAAAACCCGTCTGCTTTGGGTTGTATGTCAGCGTGTGTGAATGCATTGCGGGGGATGGGTGAGCATATGGCTCTTAGAAGGTGCCTTCTCCTTGCAGCCTGGCCAAGCACCGAATAGGGACAAAGCGACACAGAGTCTGTCTTGAAATACCACAGGAGGTGAGCCAGAGTGAACTCTTCCCCAAGGAAGAGCTGAGTTCTGGACAGTATGAGCTGACGGAGTGCCAGGCCACCCTCGCCCCAGTGAGGCCTACCCACAGCTCCGTGCGGCAAGTTGAGGATGGCCTTCCCTTCCCAGGTGAGCTGACCTGCTGCTGGTTTGTCCTCCACAGTCTTAACTGACACCTTTCTATTGGGAGGCGGGCGGTCCATGTTGTATTGAGTTGCAGGGTCAGAAATAAATGTGAGAATCTGGTCTGTGAGCAGACGTACACTGGAAGGTGAGAAGCATTTTGCTTGGAAACATGTGGGGCAGCCAGACACAGAGGAAAAGGCTCAGGGAAACACCAAAGACTAAAGGCTTCCATGAAGGCGATATATGAGGTGGGCACATGTAGCAAGGGCATCTCGGTGAGAAAGAGCCAGGGCAGCCCTGGTGATGGGAAGCACCATCTCTTGGAGTCCTTGGTACTTTCTTCTAAATTTGATACTGGGTTGGGAAGGGTGGATGCAGTGTGGCCAGGCTGGATAAGAGGGGTGAGATGCTGTAGATATGCTGCCGTTTACTTACATCTACTTAGTTTTTTAAAACGTTTGTTCTGGGCCAAGTAGTCCCAACACTTGGGAGGCAGGGGCAGGTGGATCTCTGAGAGTTTGAGGCCAGCCAGGACTACACAGTGAGAATCTGTCTCAAAAAAAGGGGGAAGAAAAACAATAACAAAATTTTATGTATTATTGCATGTGCTTTGCATGTATATGAGCTCTTCTGCACGTATGTGTGTGCGTGTGTGTGCTTGCACGCGTGTGCACGTGCCACAGAGGAAAACATGGTGGAGTATGTTCTTTCACCTTCGTGTGAGTTCCCAGATTAAACCTAGGTTTGCTAGACTTGTGATTTTACCTGCTGAGCCATCTCACTGGCTCTTATTTTATTATTTATTCATTTTTATTTTTAATATTTTGAGATAGGCTCTACGTATCCCTGGCTGTCCTGGAACTCTCTATGCAGCCCACAAGATCTGATTGTCTTGGCCTCCTAAGTGCTGGTATTAAAGGCATATACCGTCATACTTGGCTTATTGGGTTTTGAAGCAAGGCCTCACTATGTAGCCCAGCCTACCTTTGAACTGAAGATCCTCTTGCCTCAGGCTCCTGAGTGTTGGGGTTTAGGCATGTGCTGCTGGACTTGGTTTTTTCAGTCCTTGTCTTGCTATGTACCCTGACTGGCTGGCCTTCAACGTGAGGGCTCTTCTCCTGCCTCTTAAATGCTGGCATTTAGGCAAACACCACCATGTCCAGCTTGAAAGTCTTGATGAAATATAACTACATGTTGGAGGAATACCGTGTCTCATCAAATCAGGCTACCTGCCCCTGTAGCTTTTGTTCACACTTAGAGGCTGGAAGACCCACGAGTGTCGTAAGAACCATAGTGGGTTTGGAGTAGGGAACTCAGATAGGAACCAAGTCTAGATTTGTTAGGGACAGCTTATCTTGGGCTTGAAAAAAATCTACTTACTGTGCTGAGGTATGTCTGATGGCTGGAGAGCACGTGTTAGTGTGCTGAGATATGTCTGGTGGCTAGAGAGCACTGTGTTAGTGTGCCGAGGTATGTCTCATGGCTAGAGAGCTCTGTGTTAGTGTGCCAAGGTATGTGTCATGGCTAGAGGGCTCTGTGTTAGTATGCCGAGGTATGTGTCATGGCTAGAGAGCTCTGTGTTAGTGTGCTGAGGTATGTGTCATGGTTAGAGAGCACTGTGTTAGTGTGTCAAGGTATGTGTCATGGCTAGAGAGCACTGTGTTAGTATGCCGAGGTATGTCTCATGGTTAGAGAGCACTGTGTTAGTATGCCGAGGTATGTCTCGTGGTTAGAGAGCACTGTGTTAGTATGCCAAGGTATGTCTCGTGGCTAGAGAGCTCTGTGTTAGTATGCCGAGGTATGTCTCGTGGCTAGAGAGCTCTGTGGACTTGGGCTTTGGGGTATGGCTGGCTCTTGTAGATTTCTTTTAACTCTGGCAGCTAGGCTTCTGCTGTGCCCCCAGGCCTGTGAGGAGCAGCAGCAGCCACTTGCTCATTATCCTATCATGTGTGAGTTGTAATACTTTATGCCTGGACTTGGATTTAATCCCCTAAAAAGAAATGGTAGGATCCTCACACAGCCAGGAGAGGAAGAAATTGGGGGCCCTAGAGGTGAGCACTGAGTCCTGATCACACAATGGCTTGTCGGCTGTTAAACTCTGCCATCCTGCTTTCAACCAGGAAGATGGCTCTGTCTGATATGCACCTGTGTTTCAGATTACTCTGACCCCACTGATGTCAAGTTTGAGGAGCTGAAGAATGTCAAACTAGAAGAGGAGGGTGAAGAGGACGAGCCCGAAGCAGCCGCGCTGGACCTTTCTGTGAATCCTGCATCCGAAGGAGGACGAATTGTCTTCTCAGGTTCCAAAAAGAAGTCCTCTTCCAGCCTGGGCTCCAGTTCATCTCAAGATTCAGTTTCTTCAGATTCTGAAACCAGCGAGTCTGTCTCTTGCCAAGGCCAAGAGAAAACAGGAGTTCTCACCGTGCACAGCTATGCCAGAGGGGACGGCAGGGCCGCCATGGGAGAGCCAAGTGTGAAGAAGAAGCGCAGCGCCCCCCGAAGCATCAGTGAGCAGGAGCTGGCAGAGGTACAGGCTCTGTGCCTGGGTGTGGGAGGCCACTGCCCTGCAAGGCATCCTGTGAAGGAGGGGCCTGTGAGGGTGAAGGTGCTGCAGGTGTGTGAGAAGGCAGGGAGGGGCTCCCTCTGTCTCGTCCTGCATCTACTGCCTGCACTGGTTGTGTGAGAATGCCAGGTGACGTTGCTTGTCTTCCTTCCTTTTCCTCTGTGTGTGACTGTTGATCCAGAGGACCACATCTCAGCATCAGCATCAGGGACAGCACAATGCAGATTCTGTGCTTGGTCGGATGTGCTGATATGCTGGGAGCCCTTCCTTCCTCTGACTCCTTGCCTAGAGCAGAAAGGTTTGGATGGCAGTGGTTGCAGCCCAGATGTTGGGGTTCGAGATGAGGTGGCATCTTAGTCACTCTTTATTGCTGTGAAGAGACACCATGACCAAGGCAACTCTTACAAATACTTACAAAAGAAAGCATTTAATTGGGACTTTCTTACAGATTCCGAGATTTGGTCCTTTATCATGCTGGGAAGCATGGCAATAGGTTGTGGCAGACATGGTGTTGGAGAAGTAGTTGAGCTTCATCCTGATCTGCAGGCAGAAAGGGAGACAGCTGGGTTTGGCATCGGCTTTTGAAGCCTCAAAGCCCACCCGCAGTGACACTTCCTCCAGGCCACACCCCCTAATCCTTTCAAATAGTTCCACTCCCTGGTGACTGAGCATTCAAATACAAGAGCCTATGGAGGCCATTTTTATCCAGACCACCACAGTGGCCTTCCTCACCCTGATATTCAAGGGCATTTTCTTCTGAGGAATTTTCACTGCTCTGTGGAATCCCAGCTCATAATTGATAGATCTTCGTTTTGGAGACCAGGACGAATTCCCAGAGCTGCACATGGAAATGTGTTTGTTCAGGCCTCCTCCTAGTACTCAGTGTTACCAGAAACTATTTTTTCTTCCTTTTGTATATTGTGGCTCCCAGCAGGTCTGCCATGCTGAGAGTGTTCCTGTTGGCTGCAGCTGATTCCCCTCTCCCAGATAACCTCAGTCCCTGGCCTCACAACCTGTGTGGTCCAGATTACAGTCAGGGCAAAGGGCGGCGAGCGAGCCAGGCAGGATGTGCACACCAAGTAGTCCAGCACTGGGAGGTGGAGGTAGGAACAGGGGCTCATGGTCCTCGGCTGCATGATGTGTTTGAGACCCTGCCTTACAAAAACAATAAAAAGGGCTAGTGAGGTTGGCTAATAGGTAAAGATGCTTGTCCCCAGGCCTGATGACCTGAGTTCTGTTTCTGAGCCCGCATAGGAGAAGGAGAGGGCCAGCTGCTGAAGTTGTTTCTGACCTCCGTGTGTGCTGTGGCAACTGAACACCCAAGTGGCCACATTCCTTCCCCTCTCCTGGTGTGTTAGAGTAACAGCTCACTCTGTAGCCCTGGCTGGCCTTGAACTCGCAGAGTCTACCTACTTTTCTTCTTTCTTCCAGATGAAGTAACTTGTTGGGTTGGATGTCTTTGAAAAGTAGGAATGCTTCCTGAGTTTGCTGTCACCCTCACATGTGGGCCGTCTTTGTCATCCTCCATGTATGTTCCTGATCCCCCAGTGTTGCCTTTTGCCCCTATCCTTTAAAAAAATACTTATTTTCAACTGTGTGTATGTGTGTGGTCTTTGGGCATCAGGTTTGTGTGGCGAGTGCTTTTTACCTGATGGGTCATCTCACTGGCCCTTGGTTCTTGCTCTTTGATATGGCCCAGGCTGGCCTTGAACTTCTCTACTCCCTGACTCCCGCTTCTGCCTCATATACATCATCCGTTCTTTTTAAAACTCAGACAGATCTTCTCACTAAGGTTCTCACTAAGTTGCCTAGGCTGACCTGGAACTCACTATGTAGCCTTGATCTCAAGATCCTCTAGCCTGCCCTGCCAAGTGCTAGGACTACAGCTGTCCCCGGCTCCCGAGCTCCTTGTCTTTTTGTTTTTTTTCTGGTTTTTTGAGACAGGGTTTCTCCGTGTAGTTTTGGAACCTGTCCTGGATCTCGCTCTGTAGACCAGGCTGGCCTGGAACTCAGAGATCTGCCTGCCTCTGCCTCCTGAGTGCTGGGATTAAAGGTGTGCACCACCACTGCCTGGCTAATTTTTTTTTTTTTTTTTTTAGGAATGTTCTGCTTTTTATTTAAAACATTGTTGGTTGTGAGCCTAACTACACAGAGAAACCCCATCTCACCTAACAAAACAAAAACAACAGTTGTTTTTTTTTTTCAATTATTCATTTTGTGGGTGACTTTGTATGTATTTGTGGGCAGTTGTGTGCCATGGTACACAAGTGGAGGTGAGAGGTGGGAATGGATTCTCCTCCTTCTTCCACTGTGTGGATCTCACGGATCAGACTCACAGGTTGTCAGGCTGGGTGGATGGCCATTGCATAGCCCTCCCTCCTCTGTCTTTCAGTACCCGGGTAATTCTCCCCACTTCCTCTGAGTGTCGAGGCTCAGTTTCTGCAGACTTCCTGCATGCATCTCATAGTGGTTGCTGGCTAATGAATTAATAACCACCATGCTTCCTTCTTGTTGCCTTGACCACTGCTCTCTGTACCCCCAATGCAGCACCCACCACTGCTCATGTACCCCCGATGCAGCACCCACCACTGCTCATGTACCCCCGATGCAGCACTCACCACTGCTCATGTACCCCCGATGCAGCACCCACCACTGCTCTCTGTACCCCCAATTCAGCACCCACAAGAGAATGCTTTTCAGCTTGGAAACCATCTTAACCCCTGCAGCTGCCACCTTGTTATTCTTCCTCACAAGCCCTCGGGTGCCAACCCACCCTGGTGTGGTACAGCAGTTCACCCTCTGTCCTCTGCTTGTGGAATTCCGACTTCCTGCTAGTCACAGTCCAAAGAGTAGCTAGCAAATATCAAAGATGTAATGGAGCCTAAATATTTTATGAACATTGTTCAGTCTATTACTGTAAATTAATCTTTTTTTTGTTTTTTGTTTTTTGTTTTTTTTCGAGACAGGGTTTCTCTGTGTAGCTTTGCACCTTTCCTGGAACTCGCTTTGTAGACCAGGTTGGCCTCGAACTCACAGAGATCCGCCTGGCTCTGCCTCCCGAGTGCTGGGATTAAAGCGTGTGCCACCAACGCCCGGCTCTATTACTGTAAATTAATCTTACTGGAGTTTTTTGGTGTGGTTTTTATTTTTGTTTTTGGAGAGCCTGCAGCAAGCCAATAAATATTAGTCATCTCTTTTTCTTCCTATATTTGATATCAATTAAGTGATGGATAAAAGAATTGGGTTAGATGTCATTTTGCTACCAGTTAATATGGTTGAACAGAGTGACTTTTTTAACCTGTGGGCAAATGGTCCTGTTGTTCCTCTTTCACTTTCAAATAGACGGATGACCCAGGGACAGGCAGTCCTGGATGTCCACAGGCCCTGGAAGGGGCAAAGCATTGCCTAAGCTCCCACATGATGAGGTTGCAGACCAGCATGTACTCCCCCTGCAGAAGGCAGATTGCAACTCACTGATGCATACTGAGCATCCGTGGCGTGGACAGAAGCCAAGATGCCTTCGCCATCGAAATCCGTGGGGTAGGGAGGCTTCTCTTTAGATGCCTTTCAGTCCTGCTGGAAAACCTGAGTGCTTTCGGCTTCCTTTCATCTCTTTGTGGATTCTCCTTCGTAATAAGTCCTCTCCCTGTTCTGTCAGTGTGTGCTGGCAGCTTTGAGCTACTTAAGTTCTCCAAAAGGTCTTGTCCAGCCCGCCTGCTTCCTTAACCTTTGTAGTCATTAGGGCCTGTGTTCTGTGGGCCAGCACTGCCTTACAGGACCTCCAGAGCTCCTGGAGAACTGAGTGTGGACAGAGGGAGCATATGGTTTCAGTACTGCGTGATGATGAGTGATGTAGCTCCCCTTGGAAGAGCTGGTAGCCTGGCTGGGCTGAACGAGTTCAGGATGCAGAGAAGGGCATTTTTGTCTCAGCCTTGAAGTTTGGAGGACACACCAGGTAGACAGATGAGATTGGAGCAAGAGTCTGGGAGAGGAGAGTGTTCTCTTCTTCATGATGCTGATAGCCCACACCAAGGTCAGAGCATGAGGTGCCTGGCCTGCATGCAGTGTCTGGAGACTGAACGCCGGGATCTACTCAGGAGTGCACGAAGACGGAACATGAGTGCTGGAGGGAACATGAGGTGCCTGGCCTGCAGGTCTGACCTCGGGTTCTTGCCTGGCCTGTTCTCCATTCTGCTTTACTACTTTAAACCAGAGGCCATGGAACTTCTTTCTTTCTTTCCTATTTTTCTTTTCCTCTGGGTCTCACTGTGTGTCACTGGCTAGCCTGGAACTCGCCATGTAACCAGGCTGTCATGAACGCAGAGATCCACCTGTTTCTGCCTCCCTAGTGCTGAGGCTAAAGGACTGTGCCAGCACACCCAGCTTACTTACATCTATTTGTTCTACTCCAGGAAAGGAGGAAAAAGGATTTAAAGAAGAAAAGCCCTTGATGGTGGCACACACCTTTCATCCTAGCACTTGGGAGGCAGAGGCAGGTGGATCTCTCTGCGTTCGAGGCCAGCCTGGTCTATAGAGTGAGTTCCAGGATGGCCAAGCTACACAGAGAAACCCTCTCTCAAAAAACCTACCAACCAAAAAAAAAAGGGTGGGGGCAGAAGATGCACCTGAGTTTCTGGACCGTAGGAGCCACTGGGAGACAGGATGGCCGACACATAGCACAGCTCAGGCAACTCAGGTTTTGGCTTGATTTCCTGGAGTGGCAAGGGCATCATCTGTGAAAAATAGAGACTCAGAGAAAACTGAAGGGTTTTTAGTGTTTGGTTAGTGAGTTAGTTCAGGGCATGTTGAGCGTCTCTCTTTGTGAGGTATGCCAAGGAAGGGGCATGTGGGTTGGGCATGTAGGGCATGCAGGCATGTAGGCACTCACTAGGAGGTTGTCGGAGGGCATGCACTAGCATGGGTGGAGGTAGATGGCAGGGGTGGGGGTGTGGTGGAGGGGTTGTGCGTGTCAGAGAATGAGAAGGAACAGCAGCCAGAGTGGAGAGTAGAGAGTGGTGTATTCAGCTCCAGGGAGAAGGATTCAAGACAGTGGGAGATGTCGCCAAGTGTGCCTTGAATTGAAGGGCAGGAGCTTGCTAAGTGGAGGAGGTTGAAGAGGAGGATGCGAAAAGGAGGGGTTGGATCCTGGGGGTAGGCTAAGTGGGGGGCATCCTAGCACTTGGGGAGAGAAGTGATTAGATCCTGGGAGTTGGCTAGAAATAGGCATCACAGCACAGGTGGACGAACTGGGAGGGAATGGTTATACACAGGGTTGTTTGTTTTGTTTTTAAATGTATTGAAACATGACAGATTCACCATTTTAGCTCTATTTCCAGTGTCCTATTCAGCGGCAGTAAATTCATTCACGTCTACCATCGCCAGGATGGAGATGTTTTTTGGAGTGGGAGGAGACAAGGGTGGTCTCCAAGGTCTCCTGGAATAGATACCTTCCTCAATGTGACCCAGCCCTTGTCAGAGC
Source organism: Peromyscus aztecus (assembly GCA_902168405.1). Lineage (NCBI taxonomy): Eukaryota > Metazoa > Chordata > Mammalia > Rodentia > Cricetidae > Peromyscus > Peromyscus aztecus. The sequence continues at coordinate 10,234 of CABHPQ010155121.1, forward strand.
CACTTCTAGAAACTTCTTGTTTTGTGTTGAGTTCCAAAGCCTTTGGAAGCCTTGCAGGTATCATGTCAGAAAGGAAGATAAGCACATAGAAGGTAGCCTCTGTCTGATTCACCACCCCTTGGCATTAGCTGGTCACTAGCGCCTGGCCCATGAGCCTTCTGTACTTGTGGAATGAGTGACTGAAGGTCAGGCTTGTTTTAGTGAGAAGCCGCATCAAGACCGGCTAGGTTGGCATGGAAGCTCACCAGCTATGCCCATCCCCGAAGATCTGATAGCACTATCTATGTATTCGGAAACATCAGGGTTCCTGAGCACCGTGTGTCTCAAGTGCTCACACCCCCTCCCCTGGTGTTCCCAAGTTATAATTGGGCCACTTGCTTTCAGTGTGCATGCTGACACCCACCTCCAGGCTCTGTCCAGAGTTATCTGGTAAGCTAGTTTGGGTGACAGCGTCCTGCTAAAGCACCAGAGCAGTGGGGTAGGTTCCCTGCAGCTCCAGGAACTGTGGAGGTGTGTCTGCTGCAGAAGTGCTTGCTCAGACAAGGCTGGGAACACTTGCTGCTTCTGTGCAGAACATGCCTCATTGGCAACATTGACTGCAACTCTGTGAGCCACATGTTAGAAGAGGAGACAGAAATTTCTAGAATCCAGGGCCCAGGTTTATTGCAGTCAGGGGTCTAGTATATTCTGCACAAGGTTCCTGATCCCTCTTTGACTGGTGCTGGTGCTGTATGTGCCTTAGTGATTATATTGGTCCTGCCCAGATGATCTGGGATAATCCCCCTACTTACAGTCATCTGATTAGCAATCTTAATTCTCCTTCGTCATATTAATATAACATGTTCACAGGGTTAGGTTGTGGACTGTCTACACGTATGTGGTTGTTTTTTTAAGACAGGGTTTCTCTGTGTAGCTGTGGCTGTCGTGGAATTGGCTCTGTAGACCAGGCTGGCCTTCAGCTCAGAGATTCATCTGCCTCTGCCTCCCTGCTGGGATTAGTGGTGGGCACCACCACAGCCAGACAGCCACATGTCCTACTCTCTCCATCTTACCAGCTTCTTTCCTCTCTGGCTGTAGACCATGCTCAGATGACCTCTCCTGGAGGCCACTCTCTTCTCAGACTAATCTCACTTGTTCCTCTCCAAGACGGGCTGAGGCATGCTTGCTTCCTGTTCCTACTGTCTGCTGGGATGAACAGACTTGAGTCTAGACACCTGGTGGCCCCTCTGCTCTGTCAGCGTTCCCAGCTCTGTGGGACTCCGTACTCGTTTGCAGAGCCTCTGTGTGGGTCCTCACAGGCTGCCTGCGGCTGCACTGCCTCCGCTGCCCTCGTGTCCTGCTGCCGGAAGCCCGCTCCTCGGCCGGGTGGCCTTCCACCAGTGTTCGCGCCCACTCCCGTGATTGTAGCTCTGTGGTTTGGTCTTCATTTGAGATGGAGTCTCACTGAATTGCCCAGGCTGACTTCTAACTTGTGGCTTTCAATGATCCTTCTGCCTCAGTCTCCCAAGTAGGCTGACAAGGGCATGCCGCAAAACATAGCCGTGGTCTTAGCTTTGATCTGCGCTGAGGAGTCTCCGGTGCACAGTTCCTGCCTGGCTTCCTCTCTGACTCTGCCCTGCACTTCTTAATGCCGCATTTCCCAGGACTAACAAGGCGGGCCCTGGATCCGTGTTGTGCCATACTGTGTGTGTGACCTAGCTTGTCGCCCCATCCCTATCCAGGTGAGCCATCTTAGCCGCCTCTCACCGTGCTCAGCCAGTCGAGATTCTTTACTGTGTCTGGTTTCTTTGTTCTCTCAACTGCATATCTCTCTCTGCACATGCCCGGTGCAAGCCTGTCACTGAGGTGTGCTCGAAGTAGGAAGTCACAGAATATTGTGAATTTTATGATGAATTACGAATTTAATTTATAGTGATTTTTGCCTTTATTTTATCCCTGTCTAGGTAATTAAAAATGTGCAGAATTAGGTCATTCATAGGGAAATAGTGTTTTAAGCAATTAGACTAGAATTTGTCTAGAAAGGTGAAATCTCATGCTAGAGGGATGGCTCAGTGGTTAAGAACCCTAGCTGCTCTTGCAGAGGACCAGTTTCAATTCCCAGCACCCACATGGTGGCACACAGTCATCGGTAACTCAAGTTCCAGAGAATCTGATGCTCTCTTCTGACCTCTGGGTACCAGGTGGGCTCGTGGTGCATAGTCATAAATGCAGCGAACACTCATATACATTAAAAAAATACTAAAAATCGGTGAAATCTTACTCATTTGAAAATTGTGAATCATGGGACAGGGGATGTGGCTCAGTTGGTAGAGTGTGCCCAGGATTCTGTCTCTAGCTCTGCTCAGACGTGTGCAGTGGTATGTACCTGTGTAACCCCGACACTTGGGTGCAGGTAGGAAGAGCAGGAATTCAAGGTTATCCTTGGCTACACAGGAGTTTAATGTTAGCCTGGGATACATAAGGGCTTGTCTCAAACTAAACAAAACAAACAAAAGCCCAAAAAGAAGCCTGTGAATCAAAGGGTAAAAGGGAGATGTTTGGGTAGAAGGGAGATGGTACCCAGATCTCTTCCTGCCCACTTCAGTGGTGGCTATTGAGGGGCCTTCCTCACATACGTTGTTTTATGACGCAGAGAGTTAAGTCTGGTCCTGTACATGCGCTGCACCATGGTGTCCCGGTGTACGTTGGAAAACCACTGCTTTGGACGCACTGTGCAGTTCGGGTCTGTTTGGAAGACGGATTGTGTGTCAGAGGTCATGCCTACTAAACATCCTCACTCTTCGCCTCATTCCTGTGTGTTCCATGCACCTTTCCCTCAGGGAGATTAGATCCTGTCCCGTCAGTCCATCGCTCCACACCGCCTCCATTCCTGAGAGGTGTCAGTCAACATTTGCTGAAGGAGTGGTCTCATGGACCCTAACCTGTGGGTAAACTTTATTTGCAGGAACAGGCGTTGTTCTGCCTGAATGTGACCTGTACGGAATTGTTTTCTCTCCATCCCATGTGCTGCTCTCTAGCTCTGACACCTCTGCAGTGGCCCTGCAGTGCCACCCTTTTGTAGATCCGAGGCATTAGTTTAGTCAGTGTTGGAAAGTGGCCGACTTCTAGGCCTCATTTCCTCGCTTAATGGTTTTGCCGAGCCCATGTCTCATAATGTCAGTACAACCAATTTTTAAGGATGTTGATTAAAAAGAAACTCATGGAGTATTCGTCAGTCCTGTACATCTTAGACCTAATTATGTTTGCTCGGGCATGATGCAAATGCAGTGTTAAATCAACCTTCCCTTAGCTTCTAGGCTGGAGGGCAGACACGCTCTGTCTTGGCTGGTGCTCTTTCTTGGAGAAGAGGAAACTCACCTCACTAGGGTGTTAGCAGTCCACAGCAGAGCTCAGCAGGTTGGAAGGTGGGACTTGAGCAGGGCTGCTGTCCCTGCAATGGCTTAGGTACCTTTGTCTTCTAGGTTCTCAGTATGGATGGCCCTGCTGCCCCGCACAGGGATTGTAACAGGAAAGGGGCACTTCAGCTGCTCTGATGTCCCCTGATGTGTTTCATGGCAGGACCTTAGAGTGGGAGGGTTCTTGGCTTGTCCTCTAGTTCAGGCATCTTCTGAGAAGGCCAGGAAGCAAGACATAAAGGAATTTTTGCCCTAAAATTCTAAAATACACTAGTATAGACTAGTTTGCCTGGCACTGTGTGGCTTATGCTTTTCTAAGATGTGTCTTTTTAAATTGCTTTATTTAAATTTTTATTTTATTTTACACGTGTGTGTTTGGCCTCCATATATGTCTGGACACCACGTGTGTACAGTGCTTGAGAATATAGAAGAGGGTGTTGAATTCCCTGGAACTGGAGCTTAAGTAAGATGGTTGTGAGCTGCTGTGTAGGTGTGACACCTAGAACCCAGGTCCTCTGGAAGAGCAGCCAGTGCTCTCTTAACTATTGAGCCATCTCTCCAGCCCCAAGACAGGGCTTTTGGTTTGGTGTGGTGTGGTGTGGAGTGGTGTGTGCCTGTGTGTGTGTATGGTGTTCAGTTTTTATATTTTTTTTGTTTCCTGTGTCCCTCCTCTCCCCTTAGCTCCCCTCTGCCTCCAGGTCTCTCGAATCCCCTCCTTCCTTCCTGTTTTTGAGATACTGATGTACTGCGCATGTAGCCCATGCTGCCTTTGATTCTTTGTCCTCACACTCCAGCCTCCCGAGTGGAAAGACTTGCAGGTGTTTACAGGTGTGTGTCATCATAACTGCCTCCAGTTTCATCACGAGCTGATTTCCCCGCTTTGCTCAGGTTGCAGATGAGTACATGCTTTCCCTGGAGGAGACCAAGAAGACCAAGGGTCGCCGCCAGCCCTTAAGCAAGCTCCCGCGCCATCACCCGCTTGTGCTGCAGGAGTGCGGCAGTGACGACGGTAAGTCTTGTCTCCTCTCTTCACAAGAAGGAAAGCAGTTCACCACAGTGGGCTCGCTCTCTCTCATTGGGCCTCAGAGGTCAGGGGTGAGCGAGGGCCGTGGCTTAGCTCTTCTTCCGGGTATCCCAGACAGAGGACAGGACTTTCTTTTGTGCCTGGTTTGTGAAGGAATTTTCTTCACTTCAGTCCAAGACTGGTGGACTGGACCCCATACAGGATAATTGCACGTAGGTTCTTTATTTTCTCCAGCTAGGAGGTACAGGGCTGACTTTTCAGGATAGTAAATTCTGTCAATGATGCCAAGCCCTGGACTGGATGTGTGCATACAAAACTGACTAAGATACGTCCATACCTGTTGTTGTTTTTTGATATTTTACTCTTTTTTTGGGAGGCCCACCACCCAGCTCCCAAATAAATCACACATGGAGGCTTATTCTTGCTTATGAATGCCGGGTCTTAGCTTGGCTTGTTTCTTGACAGCTTTCCGTAACTTATTCCATCTATCTTTCGCCTCTGGGCTTCTCCTGTTATCTTCTGTAAATCTTACTCCATGGCTTGCTGTGTAGCTGGGTGGCTGGCCCCTGGAGTCCTCCTCCTCCTCTGACTACTTCTTTCTCTTCTCACATTTTCCTTCTATATATTCTCTCTGCCTGCCGGCCCACCACCTTTCTCCTGTCTTGCTTTTGGCCAGTTCTTTATTAGACCATCAGGTGTTTTACACAGGCACAGTAACACAGCTTCACAGATTAAATAAATGCAACATCAACAAAAGTATAACACACCTTAAAATAGTCTACTGCACGTGCCCTCAAGATGCTCCCACAGTAGTGGGGCAGACAGGTCTCCCATCCAGGCTGGGGGGACAGCGTGAGTACACGGCGGAGGAACGGGAGCACCAGTGCAGAGGAACTGCCATCAGGTCAGTGTGGCTCAAGTTCAAGGGCATGGCTACAGATGGAGATGAGCTGGAGGAGCGAGGTGGGAGTGAAGCTGGGTGTGCAGCCCCACTCACGAGCCTACTGAGGCTTTTCTCACAGGCGTCTAGGAGCCATGGGAGTGTGTCTGAAGCAGGTTGTGTGTGTTTGAATACAATTAGGTTGGCATCAGGAGGGCTGCTCCTAGGCCAGCTGGACTAGGATGCTGGGGGCAGGAACTGGAGAAGTGGAAGTACTGAGGAGAGAGCCACTGGATTGGACAGCGGTCTATAGAGCTGGGAGGGTGGGCCACAGAGAAGAATGAGTTGATGGCCTCCTCTTGTGTCTTAAGGCTTTTGGTGAGCTTCAAAAACCCAAGTTTTGTGTGGATAGAGGATGTTGACATGGGAAGACACAGATGTGTTTTTGTAGGGTTATTTGAATAAAGGCCTTTGTAAAGGCAAAGAAGGGTGAGCAGAGGCTGGGGGATTGCTAGGCAGAGGAGCCTGGGAAGGAGACCAAAAAAAGGAACTAAAGACCTATGCAAGGAGAAATGGGAAGTGTGGCTCTGAAACTCATCGTGACAACAGCAGAGAGTGGTCAGCTCAGCTGCCTGGAGCAGAAAGAGGATGCTGGAAGGCCTCAGCAGGTACTGGCATCTGCACCCTTGTGGAAACAGAGCTGCGGGCACAGTGATGCTCTAGTGCTGAGCACCCTGCTTCTCTCTTCCTCTCCTCCATGTGCTGTCATAGCTCATCTCAGTTTTCCTTCCAGAAAGTATGAGTGGCCTGGATGTGGGGACAGCCGACAGGTCAGAAGACTGGACCAACCCTGAGTGGGTCCCAGCAGAGCCTCTGAGCTTGTGCTCCAGCCCTGCCGAGAGTTTCTGCCTGTTGCAACATGATTTCCTCCCTCAGTGTTTTAAAATGACACAGATTAGCTGCGTGGTGGTGGCACATGCCCTTAATCCCAGCACCAGGGAGGATCTCTGAGGTCGAGGCCAGCCTGGTTTGCATACAGAGTTCCAGGACAGCAAGGGCTACACAGTGAAACTCTGTCTCCAGAAAGAAACAAAAAGCAGAAACAAACAAACAAAAAGGCAATATATTGTAGAAAAACTGGAAAAACTGAACGTTTCCAAGAGGCAAAAGAAAAATTACCCTTCGCTTATCTTTCAAAGAAGAGCACATGAATACTGAATACATACACTTTTAGGCCTGCATAAATCATGTCTGAGTGTGCATAAACCGTGTCTAAGTGTGTCTTTTTGAAATAATGTAACTGATATAATCTCCCTCCACTTTTTGTGACGACAGAGTGAAAGGTGGAGAGTCTGTGGTCCCCACATGTTGTTTCCAGAACATTGCTGTGAGTTTGTCTGATTTCTTTCTGCTAGGACATTCTGGAGGCAGGGTGTAGTGTAGCCTAGGCTGGCTTTGGGCTCCCGATCCTCCTGCCTCCCACTTTCCAGGTGCTAGGGTTATAGGTATATGCTACTCCACCCTGCTCAAGCAGTGTAGGCGGGGTTTTCTGTCCTGCCAGCCGCTCCCACATGACCACACAGAGACTTGATATTAATTATAAATACTCAGTCGATAGCTTAGGCTGGTTACTCACTAGCTCTTACAACTTACATTAACCCGTGTTTCTTCTCTCTGCCACATGGCGGCACCTTTCTCAACATGGCATGTTCATCTTGCTGCCTTCTGTGCCTCCTGGTGACTCCGCCCTCTTTCTTTCCTGTGCTGTTTTTGTCTGTAAGTCCCACCTGACCTCTACCTGTCCAACTTTTCTAGGCTGGTCTCGAACTTTTGGTCCTCCTGCCTCAGCCCCCAGAGTAACTGAGATTACAGGCCTGATTACCAGGCTCAGCTAGATCACTTCACATTAGTACACCAGTAGGCATCCTCTAAGGATTGCCCCTAAATAAACTCAATGCTGTTAATCTCGCTTTACATCAGAGTACTAGTTACCTAAATAGCCTTAGTCCAGCTTTGCCTTTCTTCCCTGGCTTGACCTAAGAATATATTCAGCAGGGTTCCCCCCATTGAAATTCATATAAACCAAACAAAGGTTATTCATTATACTTAGAATTCTTAGTTTTGTTAGTCTAATATATCTTTATTCCATCGTTTTTCCTTTTAGAAATGGGCTTCGCTGTAGCCAAACTGGGTTTGAATTCATGATTCTCCTGCCTCAGCCTCACAAGTGCTGGAATTACAAGCCTATACTACCATGCTCTGTTCCTGCCGACTTTTTTACAAAGGCATTTTTATTTGAAGTACAACATTTTTAGTGAAATGCACACGTCTTGACTGGAAGGCTCTGTGAAGCTTTACATATGTAAACTGTTAAAATCTGGTTCCTGCAAATTTCCCTTAACACAGTGAGCGTTTCCCCTTGGCAGTCACTAGTCACATATGCATGATTTGGGCCACTTTTGGCTTTGTAAGTAGAACAGATGTCCGTATGCGAAGACCGGGGCTATGGGCCTGTCTATTTCTGTCTCTTCTGTACTATCTTGGTCCCTCATGTTTGGGTCAGGCACTCTGGCTCTAGTCTGAACCATGGGGCTCTCTTCGAGGCTGATGTGACCTGCTTGCATCGACCTCCTTACGCTACAGTGGCCCTTCACTTAGCTGTACACAATGGCAGCTGCCAGATCCCTTTAAATGAAACATGCCCGTGAGGGTGGAGGGGGCACTGCTTTGCCTGCATTGTGCTGGAGTGGAAGAGAGCAGATGGGCACCTGGTGCAGGTGTGCCCACCGCAGTTCACAGAGATCTCGGGGCCTCTGGGGAAAGGAGTGCTTTTGTCTTAGCGCAGTATCACTGCAGTGGATACAAGTACACACACAGTCCCGCATGCAGTAGCCTTGCGGCGGTACCTGATGGGTGCACTGTCAGACACCAGACCCTTGGCCAGGGGAGATACAGCAACAGGCTTCTCATCCCACATCAAGCGGCCATCCCTCCAGGCTTGAGCTACCACACCTGCTTATGTAGCAGTCTGTTGGATGTTTGCTCCTGCTTCCACCAAAGCCCCTCCCAGCATTCAGAGTCGCGAAGACCGCCTTCAGCTCCTTGACCTTGGGTGTTCCAGGAACTAGCGGGCTGTGCACCTGACTGCTTCCATCTTGCTTTGTGAGGAGACTTCCGTTGTCCTACATTCTTAGTGAGCCTCACTCTTCTGGAAGATGTTCCCAGAGAAGGACTTTTCTTGTGTTGTGTTGAAGGGTGCCTTAGTTGTGGGACCTGTTGCCCAGCACACTGAAGAGAGATGAAGAGACCTTGTTGGTCTCTGGGATTATCATTTCTCTTTCTCACCCTGGTTTCTGAAAATGGCATAGCAGTTTTTGTTTTCCTGACTGGTTGGATTATGTCTTCAGGCTCTCTGTCACAAGCTCCTGGTCAAAAGACGGCATGAACATTTTATGGCCAGGAAGAAGATTCATCCTGTGAGATATACAGGAGTTCTTCCCCAGTCAGGGGGAACCTCTCCCTGGACTTTCCAGAGTGAGAGGGAAAGTCCTGACGAAGGCCGTGATGTGCCATCTTTCAGGCTTTATCAGTTCTGTTTTCTCTGTTTCCCCAGGGCAGCCGAAGGGACAGTCCTGAGAGGAAGGACTTAGACATCCTGGCATTTGGGAGGCAGCAAATGGCATAGTTTCTGACAGGCTGGCGCTTTATTCTGCTGCCCTCAGAGGGCAGAGGGTTGAATGTGGCAGCTGTTAGGGGAACAGAGTGGGCTGAGTGCCTGAAACATGAGGAAGAATAGAGACCTTGAGTCACTCTGACCAGAAAAAGCAGTACAAACAGCCACCCCCTCCTCCCTCACCCCAGCTCCTATCCCAGCTAAGTCATCCAGGCCTTAAAGGAGTCCTTTGGTACTGCTCTGCCCCTGCCCTTTCGTCATCTCTGGAACCTTGAGTTTAGTTCTGACCTGGGCCCAGGGCCCCAGCTGAGCCTCTCCACTGTAGGCAGACCTCCCATGTGCAGGGCTGCTGTGACTCCTGTGCCTTTTTCCTCCTCTAGAGACTTCTGACCAGCTGACCCCTGAGGAGGAGGCTGAGGAGACAGAGGCTTGGGCTAAGCCTCTGAGTCAGCTGTGGCAGAACCGGCCCCCGAACTTTGAGGCGGAAAAGGAGTTCAATGAGTTCATGGCCCAGCAGGCCCCTCACTGTGCTGTCTGTATGATCTTCCAGACCTACCACCAGGTGAGCTTGCTCTGCACCACCAGGCACCCAGGGCCAGCAATCAGAGGAAACTGGGTTTCACTGTGCGGGCAAGGCAGGTCACTGCTTGTCTTTAGGGAGCCTTTTCCTCTAGCCTTCTCATCCTGTCAGCTCTGTGGTGAGGATCTGCCAGGCAGATAACCCAGCCATGTGAGCCTACCCTAAGAATGCTTCGATCTGGTGACCCTTGCACATGACATGGACCTCGCTGTTTGCGGAGCGTAATGTTTCTTACCCTCCTAGTCTGGGGCTGTCTCTGCCTGATGCTGTGCAGTCCTGGTCAGTTGGGATCCAAGACTGCTGTTTCTTTCCCATGTGAAGTCAGCCTTGAGTGAAGAAGAGCCAGGCTCCCATACAGGCCATTGTCTTGCCTTCCTCATTGTCGTAGTGAGTGCTGCTTGGCCAGAAGGCGGCCGCAGGTTGGGGGAGGGGAGAGGCAGAAGGTCTGGCACAGTGAAAGCTGGGCTCAACTGTGACCTTCCCATGCCGGGGCACTGATGGCCTCACCATCCATCATGGATCACTTTGGGTCAAACTCGGGAACTCACAGCAGCAGGTGCCAGGTGACCAACTCAGGCTTAGATGGGTCCTACACAGGGTGGCAGTAGGTAAGCAGCTAACGTGGCCCAGCTGCCCTGAGCTTGGCAAGCCCCAGGCTCATGCTTTCAGAAGGATGGAACCTAGACCCACACACTGGGTCAGCAACCCACTACTTCTTTGTATTAACAGAGCAACAGCAAAGGACCGTTTGTGCTTTTGTTTGCGAGGGCCGTGACTGGCCTGATTGTTACTATCAGCAGATCTACTAGGTGGGGGCCAGAGTTTCTTGAATGGCATAGGCTCAGAGGGGGCCATGTTTCTAGACTCTGTCCTTGGAATGGGGATAATGGTGCCATCCAGCGGCAGAGCCAGAGGATATTTGCAGTGAGTATACTTTGCCAAGGGCAGTGTGTAACATAATGTTCTCCTAGAGAGGCCCTGAGCCAGGAATCTCAGGTGGGGGTCCAGCCGTGTGACAGTGCCGCAGTTCAGGTGACCTGCTGACATGGCCCTCTGAGGCAGTCAGTGCTGGTCCATTAGGAACATGGGCTCTGGGTGCTGTCTCCCGAGTGGGGCCACCATGCGCAGCACCTGGGGACAGGCAGTGCCTTGCTGCTGATGTCTCTGTGTGTTTTATTAACACTTGGTTTGGGAAGACTGAAATCCCAGGTGCCTCTTCCTTGCTCCCTCTTCTCAGTTGTCCCCCAGGGGCCTTTGTTTGGTGCTGCTGTGAGAAATTGAATTTGAGTCATTAGAGGTAACTTCAATTAGTAGCTTCAGGATAATGGCTGTGCACCCGGGAGCTGTAACTGCAGACACGCCAGTAAGAGCCCAGCTTTCTGCTGATGGAGCAGGTGGAGAGCTAGGAGCGCCGGCGTGTGCGCACTGGGCGGCGGCAGCACGTTCTCTGCCTTTCACTTAGGTGGAGTTCGGAAGCTTTAGTCAAAACTGTGGGAAAGCTTCGGAGCCAGCTGTTCAGACTCAGAGGACCAAGCCATTGATCCCAGAAATGTGCTTTACCACAACTGGCTGCAGCACAGACATCAACCTTTCTACACCTTACCTGGAGGAGGATGGCACCAGCATGCTAGTGTCTTGCAAAAAGTGCAGTGTCCGGGTCCATGCCAGTGAGTACCTCTCACCTTTTCCTCCTGTCCCAGCAGCAGGGCCTGCTTGCTGGAAGTTGTTACACCCATTGGCCTTCCCAGTCTCCTACAGCAGAGGACGCTTATGGATTCTTGGGAAGTTGGTTGCTGGTGGATGAGTTTCCTTGTGGTCCCAGCATCTATCCCAAAGGCCTGTCAACTTTGGAGTCCCTTGGGTTGTGGTTATCTGGGGATTAGTCCCTGGCTACTTACTAGGGAGATGTGCCTGTGAGTCCACAGTTTCTGACTTTCCTGGGTTCTAGACCATACTGTATGATTGAGCCCTGGGGACTCTGGGTCAGATTTCAGGAATTTCTGTGTAATTGACTGTCTTTGGGAATGGTCTTGGTGGAAGCATATTGTTCGTGCACATTCTGACCCAGCCCCTGGACTGGGTTTCATTTGCTCTTCCTGATGTTGTTATTAGGTTGCTATGGGGTGCCCCCCACAAAGGCTTCTGAAGAATGGATGTGTTCTCGATGTTCAGCCAATGCTCTGGAGGAAGTGAGTATGCTGTGCTCTTCCATCTTCTCCAAAGACTGGGGTTGACAGGGCTAGCCTCGTTCCATGCTGGACATAATTTATGTCCACAGCAGTTGGCTTAGGATGGTACTCTGTGGTGTCAGAGTGGATCTGGAAGCTGTTAGTGCTGTGGGGGAAGACCAGGTCGCTGTCCTGTGGAAGAGCCATCACTCCCTTTGAAGAAGTAAGCTCTGAGTTTGGAGTCTCAGAACGGGGCTCAAATGATTCATTATGCAGTTATAATTATGCATTATGGCCTGTCTCTTGCAGGGGAGTCCTGACCACAGGGCATGTATCTAAAGGCCCACCTGCCATACACTGCTCCCTGGTGTAGTTCAGAGTTGTCTGCAGGAAGTCTCAGGAGGGCAGGCTGTATGGGAATGAACTGTCGGTAACCGTGCTTCTTCTGCTTTCTGGGCAGGACTGCTGTTTATGCTCATTGCGTGGAGGGGCCCTGCAGAGAGCAAACGATGACAGGTGAGTTCTCTGAGGTGCATGGTGCCCAGTTCTGAAGCAACATGCGCAGTGAGTGCTGTGAGGGCAGTGCCCAGTTCTGAAGCAACATGCGCAGTGAGTGCTGTGAGGGCAGTGACTGCTCCTGAGGGAGTGCTGAGGACTTGGGCAGCACATGGCATGAGGCTGGAGTAGCATCTCCAAGACTCATCCTGACAAGCAGCCCTAGACTGCCTGTCTGACTTCACTCTCCTCTCAGGCAGGGATGCAAGTGCATCCTTCCTTGAGAGGAGCTGACAACAGATGCAGGAGAGATGACGGCCCTGTGAACATGACACAGGCATTTTGTGGCCTGGAAGTGAGGACACTGACCTTGTTACAATTGGCTGTCCTGCCTTCCTTCTTCCCTCCCTCCCTCTCTTCTTTCCTTCCTTTCTTCTTCAAGATAGGGTCTCACTATGTAGCTCTGACTGTCCTAGAACTCACTCTGTATATCAGGCTAAGCCTCAGAGATCCGCCTGCCTCTGCCCCCCGAGTGCTGGGATTAAAAGGTGTGTGCCACTATGTCCAGCTTTTTTTCCTTTAAAAAAATTATTTTATGTGTCTGGATGTTTTGCCTGCATGTATATCATGTGCACAGGTTTCCACAGAGGCCAGAAGAGGACTTTGGATTTCCTGGGACTGGAGTTATGAATGGTTATAAGCCACTACGTGGGTTCTGGGAATTGAACCCAGATCCCCTGGAAGAGTAGCCATTGCTCTTAACCACTGAGCCATCTCTCTCCAGCCCTGTTTCTTTTTTTCAAGATAAGGTCTCCTGAAATTTCCTGTGTAATCTCTGCTAGCGTCTAACTGGTGATCCTCCTACCTCGGCCTCCCACAGGCTGGGGTTACAAGCACTTTCCCATGGAGTGGGCTCTCTCCGGCCAGACTTGGTGTTTGGAGAGTGGGCAGATGTCCTCAAGGGAACAGCTGGACACTGAGAAGAGCTTAGGCAGGCCACCCACTGTTAAGTCTACAGATGTTTCTGGGCTTCTCAGCCATCGTACAGCTGATTCTCATTGAGTTGTAGCTCTGTGCTCTGTCTCAGGTTTGCCTTCTCTGAGGGTTTGCCCCTGAAGGGCTTCTGTCTAGGGAGGTGCCACACACATGGGTTGACAGCAGCTGGTGGTGAATAGCCTGCCTCGGAGTAAAACCCCACAGTGGTCCAGTCTCCCACCTTGCAGGGTCCCCAACATGCTGCTTGCCATGGACGGCTGCTTGGCTGTGCCGCACTCTTTAAAGGCATGCTGCTGTTAGTCGTGGTCATTATAATTCTCTCAGGCAGGGTGGGGCTGGCTGGTGTAGTTCCTTATTTAGAGTGGAAATGGTTCTGCTTTAACCTCTCACCTTTGCCCTTTATCCCTGTTCTGCACTCTAAGGTCACAAAAAGAGACCTGTTCCCGTTCCCAACAGCAACCCCATCAGTACTGCACACCATTTCGTTTCCATGGATGTTGCAGGTTTTCATATGGGTGGAGCTAGGTGGGCCTGAACCCAGGGCCTTGTGCATTCAGCACACACTGTCAATGGAACAGCAGCACCGTCTGATAGTAAGAGATTCCACAATCTTAGGTTTCCCCACTTGGGACATGTCTGTTTCCCAAAAGGGTGCGGAAACCCTGAGTAATGCTCTCCAGTTTTTGCTCCCCTGAACCCACCACACTAGGTCAACTATGGTTCTGCTTATTTTGCCACAGATAAAGGAGGTGGTGTAAGGGGGTGGATCCTGCACTGGCCTTGGGCATTGTGCGTGCAGTACTTGATGATGTGGTAAACGACACTTTCCCTCCTGAGTCCTGGAGCCTGGGTGACCCAGTGACCTTACTGGGTGATGGAGGAAGTTCTGTCAGCAGGCCCCCACAGGCCTGTGGAAAGAGGTGACTGAGCCCTTCCTTTTTTGGTAGATGGGTCCATGTTTCGTGTGCTGTGGCAATTCTAGAAGCAAGGTTTGTCAACATCGCTGAAAGAAGTCCAGTGGATGTGAGCAAAATCCCTCTGCCCCGCTTCAAACTGGTAAGCAAGGGAGGGGCTTACGGAATCTGCATAGCGCATTTCGACTTGGCTCGTGGCCTCCTTCACCCTTGTTTTGGTCAGTTTGATTCTTACTCTATCATTAAATTATGTCATGGGGACTTTACATTCGGTTAGAGCAGGCCCTAGTGTCCTCATGTTTTGGGAGGGGCTTGGCTCTGGTCATTTGGGAGGGAGAAGAAGAGGTGGACTGCCGGTCCAGGGAATCATGTGTTCGCTCTCCTCTCTGCAGAAGTGCGTCTTCTGTAAGAAACGAAGGAAAAGGAACGCCGGCTGCTGTGTGCAGTGTTCTCACGGCCGCTGCCCCACTGCTTTCCACGTGAGCTGTGCCCAGGCTGCCGGGGTCATGATGCAGCCCGATGACTGGCCTTTTGTGGTCTTCATCACCTGCTTTCGGCACAGGATCCCCAACCTGGAGGTGAGAGGGCACCGTGGTAGAGTCCTCTTGACAGTACTTGATGATGTGGTAAACAACACTTTCCCTCCTGAGTCCTGGAGCCTGGGTGACCGAGTGACCTTACTGGGTGATGGAGGAAGTTCTATCAGCAGGCCCCCACAGGCCTATGGAAAGAGGTGACTGAGCCTGCTTCCTGCCTCGGCCTTCACAGTCAGTGGCACTGAACAGACTGGGTTTGTTCCTTGGGTTGGTCGGTTTCCTTGCTCGCTTCTCCCAGGTGACCTCTGTGAAGTTCCTTAGACTGTTAATCTGAGGGATGTCACAGCAGCTCTGTACGTGGTGGGAGCTCATGCCTCTGACAGTTGGGCATTTTCTGCCACCTAGGAGGGAATTCACAGTCCTCTCAGTGGTGACATGTGCAGGGCATGGGGGAC
>CABHPQ010155123.1:5391-20633 GCA_902168405.1 Peromyscus aztecus
TGTGTGTCTGTGTGTCTGTGTGTCTGTGTGTCTGTGTGTGTGTGTTATAAACCAAATATAGGTGGCAGCTTTAGATGGCCAGCTTGTAGGCGGGCCGGCATGCACATTAGTACAATTACAGGAAGGAGGCATAATTATAATCTTGACTTAGGAAGCATGTCTTATCTCAGACTCCCTCGGGGCCAAGGCTCTCCCTAGGTTGAGTGACATTCCTGAACCTCAAGCTGGAAGTGGTCTGAGCTTTGCTTGCCTTTGTGCTTGGTGGCACCCAGGATCAAATTACATAACAGAAAATGTCTGTTCTCACTGAGAATGTGGGAGGCTCAGAGGACAGTCCCCACGTTGGGTGGAGATTAGAAGCCTTTTTAGTGAGTCACATGCCTTCCTCTACCACCCCTTGTAATTAGGGTGACATACAGTCCTGTTGGCATGGGACAGTCTCGCTGTATGCCTGTCAACAGAAGTATTTATTCAGCATATCCCTTTTCCCTTTCGGAGGGCCTTGGTTGGATGTACAGTTGAAGCTGACTGATGCCATGGGTAATCTTCATGAAGGAGAGGAGAAAGAAGCTGTGGAGCACTGTGGTGAGAGAGCATCCACGTGACAAAGGGGCCACTGGGGACTTACTCCTGTGCCTTGAGCAGTCGCTTGCTGTCCTCATCCTTCATGGCTCTGGGTGCCACACACCTCCCGTCACATGGGCACTGGCATGGCTATCATGAGCCGAGACTGGAAAAATCAGGTTATTCCTGTCACCCAGTTGCCCTCGATGACACACAGTTTTGCCTCCAACTCCCAAGCCTTCAATTCCTGGTTCTGGGCTGAAAGGAACATCAGGGTTAGCCTTGGCAGGACTGGCCAGGGTCAGAGCAGCCCTGTCCATGGTGTCTTGCCACGCCGTCCCCTCCTGGTGCCGCTGTGAAAAGCCAAACTGTTCTTCCGTTCTCCGCGGCTTGTCTCTCCAGGGTGAGAATGCTGTGGTCTGAGGGAGGGCTCAGAGCGCCATATGATGTCCTCTTACTATCCCTGGCAGAATGACTCAGGGGAGGAGGATTTATTCTGTCTCACTGCTTTGGAGGGTTTGCTCTGCTCCTTTGGCCCTGTGTACTTGGCAGAAGACTGTGACAGTGTCCTACAGGGGACCTGCCGTGGGGGACAGGACCCATGGATGGTGCCAGAGGGGCCCTCCCATCTCAGTTAACCCCGTGCCCAGAGGTTTGTCTCCTAGGTCACGGGAGATCCTGTTAAATTGACAATCAGCATTAACCACCACAGCCGACTCTCCCCCTTCCCCTCTACTTCCAGACCTCGAGCCCATGAAGTCACACTGCTTACATTCAGGGTGAGTCTTTCCCTATTAATTCTGTGGAAATGTCTCCCAGTACAGCTCAGAGGTGTGCCTTGTCTTCTAGGTAATTCTAAATCGAGTCCATTTGACAGTGGAGATCAACTGTCACCCCTTCAAGCCAGGCTCTCTCCCCCAGCTCTGTAGTAGCCGAACACTTACATTCCCCAGATCTCTCCAGTGTTTCTTTCGGAAGGAGATATCCAGGGTCACTAAGAGGCCAGCTCTTTTGAGCAATTCACTAGTGACAGGCCCACTCCACCTGGAAAGTGCTTGTCTTAGGCTTGACCTGGGATGTTTTGTATAATTCATCAGCTCTGCGGAAAGTGATGACCCCCATCAGTCACCCATGCTGCTTGTGTGGACAGCTTGTTGACTACACAGTGAGTTAGCTCCAGGTTGGCCTGGGATACAGTGAGACCCTGCATAAAAGAAATAAACTAGTAAACAGAGGCACCCTCACCACCACACAACAACCACAAACCCACCCTTGTCTGTCTGGTGGAGGGATCAGCTGGCTCTCTGCAAGTCTTCCAGAGTGTCCCCACATACAGATGACCTGAAGATCCCTAACCCAGAAAAGTGGGAAAACACAGAAGCCATTAGGTGGATCCCCTTAACAAATGCCAAACAGGATGCTTTGGATCTAATTTTGTAAAGATGGGGTGTAAAGGTAGGGCTTAGAGGTGCACATGTGTAGTCCCAGCACTCAGGAGGCTGAGGCTGATTGTTGTAAGTTTCAGGCCAGCCTGGGCTACATAGAGAGACCCTGTATCAAAAAAAAAAAAAAAAAAAAAAGAAAAGAAAGAAAAAAAGAAAAAGAAAAAGAAAAAAAAAAGAAAGATAAAGAGGTGGAGAGCTGATCTGTGACCTCCACAAACAGTAGCATGCACAAAACCACAAACAAAACAAGCTGCTCATTAGGAATATGACTGGATCAGCACCTGAACACTTGCTTAGCATGGTCAAGGCCTGGAGTTATACACACACACACACACACACACACACACACACACCCATATACATACTCATACACACACACACACACACACATCCATATACATACTCACATACACACACACACACACACCCATATACATACTCATATACACACACACACCCATATACATACTCATACACACACACACACCCATATACATACTCACACATACACACACACACACACACACACACACACACTCCAGGTAGGATAGAGAAATAAACAAATATCCCTTCATTGAACTGGGGTGTGGCTGAGATAGGGTGTGGGCATGGTCCTGGGTCCAAGCCTAGCAACCAAAAGTGGGGAAGAGGGAGAGATGGGAGAGGGATAGCCTAGGATCACATTCCAAAGTTCTCTCACAGCCCAGATCCCGCTCACATCTGCAGCACTCAACAAAGCTGGGTGGGAGACCCACTAGACCTCCTGAAAGGCAGCCCCAGGAGGGAAGGGAAGAGGCTGCTGTGGCAGCCTATGAAATGCCAATATTGTTGGAACATCCTGTTGCTGATAAAATAAATAAGTAAACAAATAAATCAATAAAACTAACAGCCCCTCACTGGACTGGGGGTGTGACTGAGACAGAGTGTGGGCGTGGTCCTAAAAACCTATGCCAAAAGGGGGAAGAGTGAATGGAGGAGGGAGAGGGAGGGGAAGAGATGGGAGAGAGAGCAGGAGGGAGGGAGGAGATGAAGGGAAAAGGATGAGGAGAGAGAAGGAGGGAGAGGAAGGGGGAAGGAGGGGGAAGGAAGGGGGGGAGGAGAGAGAAAGACCCCTTCAAGTCTTGGATCAAAAGCCCCAGGTCTCCAGCAGGTTTCTGTCGGTTGTTTACAGACAGGGCTCAGTATGAAAAGGATGATACAAATCTGAGATCTGGGCTATATACCCCTCCAGGGCCCAGGCTGCAGGCGGCTCAGAGAACCGGCTCCCTGGTCCTCTCCCACAACTCCTTAGATCATCCAGATCTAAGGGAGGTGAGTTCCTCCCGGTTGGGGTTCTGGCTAGGCTGCTCTGGCAGCTTTCAGAATGCTCACCCTATGTAGTAATTCCTCTGGCAGATTGATTTATCTCAACAGCTAGAGTCCACCACCCCATGCTTCAAGGGATGTGATTTCTTTTTTGTTTTTTGGCAATGGAACTTGGGGCCTTGGGCGTTCTATGCAAGTGCTTTATCGATACACCCCCTCCACACACAAGTCTTGGTGTGATATTTATTTTTGTAGGCTGTCAAATATCCCCATTCCTTAACCTTCATTACCACACAACAATCTAACTACCAAATGAGTCTTGACAAGGCATATTTAAACATGAATGTTCTTGCTTCACACTGCCAAGGACTCTGAGGTATTCGGGAAGTGTCTCCCACGACCTCTCCCAGGCTGATTTCGTGCCTTTCCATTTAGGAAACAACAACTTCTTTCCTGGGTTTTGAAAGCCAGAGAACACGCTGCTTTGATTCTGGTGACATCCAGGGACACCTGAGCTGAGAACATCTCTTTCCAGGAGGTGGGCAGCATCAGGCAGGAAGGAGCCATCCAGGATGAAAGCACAGACCCTCCCTTTACCTCCACATAACTGAAAACAAAGGGCTGGTCCCTCAAAGGGCATAGACCAAATACAGTCACCTACAGGAACGCCCTGGCCCCAGTACAGCTGCCAGGGGTTCTACCCAGAACTTCAAACTGCAAAGAAGAGACCTGGGCTCACTGGAGTCTGTGCAAGGTGGGCTGTCAGCCTCCACAGGAGCAGGAGTGGGGGCAGTTTCTGGACCACACGATTTCGGTGAATGAAGACAGAACAAGAAAAAACCTCCACAGCCAGGAACAGTGAGGAACCGGCCGCTGCCCCTTTCCCACTGTGAGCCCTTGAAAAACACCATCGAGACTGAAGGATGGGTTTGAAGTCTAGAAGAGCAGGCCACGTGGTTACATGATATCCAGGTGCCACGTGATTAATATTGCAGAAAAGATCTCCACTCAAGGGGGATCTTGTGGAGGTCAGTAGACTGCCCTCCCACCTTCCTACCTGCCTGCCTTTGCCCTTTGGATCTGCACCTCTTCTTAACAGCCGGCATCTGTCTCGGGGTCCTAAAGGGGCACTGAGGGGCACTGAGGGGCACTGGGGAGCACTAAGGGGCACTGGGGAGCACTCAGAGGCACTGAGGAGCACTGAGGTGCACTGGGGAGCACTGAGGGGCACTGGGGAGCACTGAGGGGCACTGAGGGGCACTGGGGAGCACTAAGGGGCACTGGGGAGCACTAAGGGGCACTGGGGAGCACTGAGGGGCACTGAGGAGCACTGAGGGGCACTGGGGAGCACTGAGGGGCACTGAGGGGCACTGAGGGGTACTGAGGGGCACTGGGGAGCACCGAGGGGCACTGAGGAGCACTGAGGAATACTGAGGCATGCTGAGGCATGCTAGGAAGTACTGAGGCCTGTGAGTGGGAGAAGAGTTTGTGCTCCCAGCAGAGGCAGGAACAAACTGCATGGGGTGGAAAAATACTGACTATAGTGTGTTTAACCGAGGAGGGCCAGAGCCTGGGGATCTCACTCCTGCCCAGCATAGCTTGTCACACACACGCAGCCCGCAGCACTCGGTGTCAGGAAGATGTACTCAGTTTTGCTGATGTTTCTTCTGGACAGCAGTCTTTACTTTTTGGTGTGCATATGAAGGCCATAGGTCAATTTTGGTTTCTTCCTCTGCCACTGTCCACCTTATCTTTTGAGCCAAGATCTCTCACTGAAACGGGAGCACACAAATTTGGCTAGACTGGCCTTCCAGCAAGCCCCAGGAACTTCCCCTAGTGCTGGGGTTACAGGTTCAGGCTGCCTTGGTTCAGGGAATCCAATGCTCTAGAGGTTGAGGTCATTCTCAGCAGCCTGGTGGCCAACCTCGACTATATGAGACCCTGTATCAAAAAAGAAAAAAAAAGATATCAATAGATAACCAATATTCTGTTCCCAAAATAAAATTTGTGTGTTTCACCTAATTTTAACCTCCCATCATAAATCATCATTTTATCTCATAGTTTAAAGCTGATGATTTGAAACAGAAGATAAGTTTTGGGGGGAATAAAAAGATGGCCCTGAATTCCTGGAACCAGTTTCTTAGGAGAGCAATGGTCTACCTGTTCAAGACTGAACGCTTTTTATTCTTTATGTTATTCTCTGAAGTGCCAGGATGAGCCCACAGTCCTGTGCATTCTGAGTAAGTGTTCTTTCTCTGACCCTTCAAGAGCTTTTTAAGCTTACACATTTCTCAGGCTCACCACTAGCTGCCAGAGAGGCACACCAACACGCTTTAGAAAGACATCACCAGTGTGGATAACTGAGAGCCAACTTTCTCATCTCAAAAGCTTCTGAAAATAGCAAAAGGGGGGGATAGGGAAAAATATGACCAATTAGAGATTATTATCCTTATTGTATACCTGTCTGTGGTTTACAGAATAATGTCCCCACCCAAGAACAAATGTCACAACAAAATAGTCAAAGGGTTCTTTTGTGGGAGGGGTTGTTTGTTTTTGAGACAGGGTCTCCTACAGACCAGATTGGTCTCCATCTCACGCAATCCTCCTGCCTCATCCCCTTGAGTACTGGAGTTTTAGGTATATGCCACCATGCCACCATGCTCAAGTGAACAGCTCATACCAGCTTTACTCTGCAGGTTTTAATTCCCATAGCACTTCACTCCAAAGGCAGAATGAATACTCCAGTGAGCTGAGCCCAGGACATTGGCTTCACAGACAGAGAGAGGCTAAAGAAGGCAGACCAAGACACCGAATGGAGGGTGGGGGTGCAGTTCAGCAGTCCGATGCATGCCTAGCATGCACAAGGCCCTAGGAAGGAGTGTCTGTGAAAGCGATCATTTCAAAGTTACTTTTTCTGGCTGGAGAGATGGCTCAGGGGTTAAGAGCACTTACTGCTTTTGTAAAAGACCCAGGTTCGGTTCCCAGGACTCACATAGGGGTTCAGAGCCATCCATAAGTCCAGTGCCAGGGAATCGGACACTTTTTTTTCTGAACTTTATGGGGAACCAGGCACAAAATCATGCAGACAAAATTATTCATGCACCAAACAAAATGAGTAAATCTTCAAAGTTACTTCCCTTATAAAACAAAAACAAGAAGCTGGGTGGTGGTGACACATGCCTTTAATTCCAGCAGAGGCAGGTGGATCTCCATGAGTTTGAGGCCAGCCTGGTCTACAGAGCAAGTTCCAGGACAGCCAGGGCTACACAGAGAAACTCTGTCTTAAAAAACAAACAAAAACAACACCAACCAAAGAGTCAGAACCACATAAACAGAACTGGCGGCTAACCATGCTGCCTTTCTCTAAGGACTGGGGGGCGTCTGGAGGGCAGCAGAAGGCTCGTCATTGTCCTACATGCTGTTGAGAACCTTACTGTGTCTCACTCTTCTGAACCTTACACAACTTAGCTCTGACTTGGTGATGTGAGACTTTAGCGCCAGTGACTCCATTTTGAGTTTGAGTCTTGTTTTCTGGGGTCCAGAGTGGAAACATTGGTCTCCTGTAACTTTTACTGACCATCTGCCAAAGATGCTTCCCATCCCTTGGAACCCGTGACTCTGGACACAAGGCAAAGGATTGCAGGTAATATTGAGGTTCTTAAGAACTTACTGTAAGAGAGGGAGACCCTCCTGGGTTATGAGGTGGACCCAGCCAGTCCCACAGTTCTATCTGTACCTTGACCATGACTCACAGAGACCCACCTCCAAAACTGAAAGACAATACATGTGTTATTTACCATCAAATGAGTGGTGAGTTGTTACAGTGAGGATATAGGAGATGATAGAGTGTCTAAGGATGTTTCTTTTCTTTGATACAGGATCTCCTGTTGCTGACTGGCCTTGAACTCACTAGGTAGCTGAGGATGACCTTGAACACCAGATCCTCCTGTCTTCACCCCCCAAGCACTGGGATGACAGGCCTGTGGCATGGTGTCTTGTTTCCGAGGTGATGCCCCCCAACTCGCAACCCCTGCCTCCAGAGTTTTGGTTTATCGCTCCTAGGCTTTACAAATGGGACCGCATAACGCATGTACAGTGTGTTTCCTCTTCTGGAACTGATGTTCATTGGGGTGCACAGATGGGATGTGTGTTTCTGCACATACCACCCAATGAACTGCTCTGTGGATTCCTATCCTGTGCCAGTCCCAGAAGCTTGTCTCTAGCCTGTAGTCTTCCCCCACATCGTTGTTCTTCTGACTTCTGTCCATATGGAATGGGCTACTTTTGCCTGGTTCTGGGTCCTAGTTAGGTTTTGCCCCTGTGATAAAGACCAGGACCAAAAGCAACTTGGGGAAGAAAGGTTTATTTGACTTACATGCCCCCATCACAGTCCATCACTGAGGAAAGCCAAGGCAGGGACTCAAGAAGGGGCCATGGAGGAGTACTGCTTACTGCCTTGCTGCCTGTGGTTTACTCAGCCTGCTTCCTTATATAACCCAGAACTACCTGCCAAAGGATGTCATTGCTCACAGTGGGATGGACACTCCTATATCAATGATTAATCAAAAAAATGCCCTATCAATCTACAGGTCAATTTGATGGAGGTTTTTTTGGTTTTTTTTTTTTGTTTGTTTGTTTGTTTTTTTTTGAGACAAGGTTTCTCTGTGAAACAGTTCTGGCTTTCCTGGAATTCACTTTGTAAACCAGGTTGGCCTCGAACTCACAGAGATCCGCCTGCCTCTGCCTCCTGGCTGCTGGGATTAAAGGCGTGCACCACTACCACCGGCCGGAAGTATCTTTTCAGTTAAGATTCTCTCTTCCCAAATGACTCTAGTTTGTGTCCAGTTGACAAAAACGGACCAGCATATTCTGTTGTTCCATAAATAGAACTGTATAACATATTGAAGCCTTCCCCCCTTACTCATCAAAATAGCTCAAGCATCTTTCCATTGTACAACCGTATCCAGGTCTCTTTCCAGTCTGGGGCTATTTGGAAAATTAAACATCCATGATGCGTCAGGCTTCCTTTGCTCATAGCCATGGATCTGCCAAGGGGAAAAATCCATCCACAGCCTCTGGCTGGCTCCTGGAGTGTCGTTATCACCCCAGGCAAGTGTCCATCGCCACTTCCAACAGCCATCACTGAGCCACCAAGGCTCTCGAAATGGGGCAGAGGGCCCTGGGCTCCATCTCAGTCCTGAGTACAGGGCACTCTGTAGCCTGGCAGCCAGGAATCTATTTCCTCTTCTGAGTGGAGCGCAGTGATTCAGCCTAGTGACTTCTGTGGAAAAGCCACCTTTCAGGTCTTCCCACGTTCTAAGATAGGAACCCTTCCTTATGTGTCCCTTGGCAGACAAAGAATGTCCCTCAACAAAAATCAAGAAAACAAGCCCCACCTCTGTCCTGGATAACCTGACCAAGTGAAAACAGACAGTTGGTTCCAGCCATTGTGCTGTCTCCACAGAAAGGACTCATTAAGAAGCCCCAGGGACACAGTTTATTCCAAGGAAAATGTTCTCCAGCCTACACATCCTGAGGTATGATGATGTCACTTCCTCAAAAGAGCCCTGTCAGGATATTAGCATGTTTTGTTTTGTTCTGAGACAGGGCACTTGGCCCTCTGACTCTGTACTGGGCACAATCTCCTCCAGCCCCCTTCCCCGGCCACTTATAGTCAGGCAGCTGGGAAATGCCAGCTTCACTGGGGATCCCTAGGGTGCAAAAGATCCCAAAGAGCTGGTCAGTCTCCAAGTCACATGCAAACTGGAAGACAAGAAGACATGCTCTTTGAAGCTGTTGTCACACAGATTCCAGTAACGGACAGGTGCCAGGACCAGAGCCGGTGACCTTGAAGACATCATCCTTGCCAAAGTCTACACCTATCATCCCAGAACTAGGAGGGAGAGGCAGGAAATCAGGGGTTCAAGGTCATCCTACCTGCATCGCAAGTTCAGGGCCAGCCAGGGCTACCTAGACCCTGTTTTTAAGACAAAAGAAAGATCTTTCCCAGGAGAGCACTGAGCATTTTGGTCTTTTGAGAGTAAGCCTGGCTTCCCCAGACAATTCCAGACACCCTTCAGGTCTCCCCTAATAAAAGTGGTAACTGTAGGAGCCAGCAAGATGGCTGTGTGACTTATCACACAGGCATAACAATCTGAGTTTGATCTTGGGAATCCACAGAAAGATAGAAGGAGAGAACTGACTCCATGGAGTGTCCTCTGACCTCCACATGCGTGTTCCTCCGGCACAAGCACAACAGTAATAAATAACTTTTTATAGCCAGATGGTGGTGGCACACACCTGTAATCCCAGCACTTGGGAGGCAGAGGCAGGCAAATCTCTATGAGTTCAAGGCCAGTCTGGTCTACAGAGTTCCAGGACAGTCAAGGCTACACAGAGACTCTTTCTTGAAAAACAAAAACAAAAAAAAAAATTTTTTTTAAAGATAATGGTGTCTTTCTACATAGTCCAGGTTGGCCTCAAGTCTGTGACAATCCTCCTGCCTCAGCCTCTTGAGTGCTGATATTACAGGTGTGAGCCACCACATCTGGCTAATAACAACTTAGCAGAACTGAAATGAGAGATCATTAGGGATATGAAATGTCATGTGTCTGTACAACAGTGTCCCTATTTTTTATTTTTTACCCATAAGAGGGAAGGACCTGGGAGCACCTGGGATCAGGGTACCTCCCGCCAGCCTAAAGGAGGCCTCTTGACCCAAGCTTCTTTGCCAAGGGCCTCCCAGGTGCCTGCCTGGGGTTGTGGTGACATGCTCTAATACAAACCACAGGACACTGGCTGAGGAGAGTGGACATGCTCAGCAACACAGAGACTTCACTGAATGGATTTAGTTAAAGAGTGTGATGGTGTATGCCTGTAATCCCAGTACTAGGAGGCTGAGGCAGGAGGATCAAGTGTTGGAGGCTAACTTGGACTACTCTAACCAGATCCTATCTCAAAAAAAGGGAGAGCATGTTCAGTTGCTACTTATCAGCTAGGCTGGAAAATGACTGCTGAATGGGGTAAAGGGGGCTGTGGATGGAGGTGTGCATCTGGGTGTGAGAGAACTGGCAGCTGTAAACCGCAGTACAAATGTCAAGTCCACAGAGCCACATTCAGAGAGCATGATGCAGCCAGCAGGTAAAGTCCTCGGCCCAAAGGCTTTTGTAGATGCAGTGCCATTGGCCTGCAGAACTCCCCTGAGAGAAAGCTGTGTCAGCAAGACAGCCTAGCCCCGACCAGCCAGTGAAACCCCAGGGCTTGTGAGACAGCTGCCCCCCCCCCCAAATGTGAATCTTACAACTCTCAATGTTCTCCCTTCTGTCCCCTTCCTATGTCCTGATGTGGTCTACAGACAGAGTCACATTTCCTTGGTGGGTTTTTTCAATATTTCTCTCTCTCTCTCTTGACTTCATT
The DNA here is from genome assembly GCA_902168405.1 of Peromyscus aztecus. Classification (NCBI taxonomy): domain Eukaryota; kingdom Metazoa; phylum Chordata; class Mammalia; order Rodentia; family Cricetidae; genus Peromyscus; species Peromyscus aztecus. The sequence continues at coordinate 16,122 of CABHPQ010155123.1, forward strand.
AACTGAGCAAAAAGCAGAATGGGAATCTATAGAAGAAATTGTGTGTGTGCATATGTGTGATATGTAGCGTATTTGTGTGTTTGTGATGTGTGTGTATGTGTCTGTGTGTGTATGTGTGTAGTGTATATTGTGTACTGTGTGGTGTGTTTGCATGTGTGTTATGGTGCGTAGTATATGTGCAGGGGATATGGGGTGAGGTGTTTAGTTTCCATGTAGGTCTATGTGTGTGTTTGTGTGTGGTGCATGGGCATGTTTCTGTGTCTTTAATATTTGTACACTTTTTCATTTAAAAGCATGCAAATATGCCTGTGTGGTGATGCATCCCTTTAACCCAGTACCAGAGGCAAAGGCAGACAGATGTCTGTGAATTAGAGGCCAGCCTGGTCTACATAACAAGTTTCAGGCCAGCCAGAGCTATAAAGTAAGACGTTATCCCTAAAAACAAAACCAAACAAATAAAATCAGTTAAAAATTGAGACTCTTCATTTTAGCCCTGAGAGTCAGGCATGACCTACAGTCAATCAGGCACGAGACAGCAGGGTGGCTTGCTAAGTGACTGGCCCTGGCCCTGCATCCTCAGCACACTAGGAGCAGCTGAAAGAAAGGTGGAGCTCAGGAAAGCTGGCCAGGGCTGAGCGCTCCAACCCACCTGGAGCTTTGTCCCCTCCCAATGGGCAACAGCAGGTGCCTGAGGAAACAAGACTCTTTGTCCTGACCCTAAAGTCAATAGCGCTCTCCACCTGTCAGCTGGTTTCCTCCAGCATTAGGACTCTGAGGGAGATCATATGCCTCAAGAGATTGTGTGAGCTTTCTCAAGCAAGACACACATTAACTGCTCATGTACACAGAATGAAACTGTGGGGCAGATGGGGCTGGACCAGAGTGTTCACCTGAGGATGGAGTATGGCTATGGTAGTTTGAATGTAATGGGCCCCCCTAAGCTCATAGGGAGTGGCACTGTTAGGAAGTATGGCTTGGGTGGAGTAGGTGTGACCTTGTTGGAGGAAGTGTGTCACTGTGGGGGTGGGCTTTGAGGTCTCATATATGCTCAAGCCACACCCAGTGTCTCAGTTTACTACCTGTTGCCTGTGGGTCAAGATGTCTGCCTAAGCTGGGTGGGGGGTGGTGGTGGCGCACACTTTTAATCCCAGCACTTGGGAGGCAGAGGCAGGTGGATCTCTGTGAGTTCGAGGCCAACCTGGCCTACAAAGCGAGTTCCAGGACAGCTAGGACTGTTACACAGAGAAATCCTGTCTCAGGGGGAAAAAAAAGATATCTGCCTGCATGCTGCCTTGCTTCCTGTCATAACAACACTAGATTAAACCTCTGAACTATAAGTGAGCCACCTGAACTATAAGTGAGCCTTCCTGGACAGCAAGTGCTACATACATAGTGAGCATATAGAAGCATATTGTATAGAAGAAAACTATTTTTTCTCTTGACAAAGGACCCAAAAGAATCTCTTAACAGAACTAACTTATATTCAAAAGTAAACTCTATTAGCAAACAACTAGAAGAGGTTTCTTAACTGAACTGTTAATAAGACAGAAAGTATGCAAATCATTTCGAAAGTTCGGAGTTTGTAGTCAGCTTTGTTATCATTCTGAAAGTTTGCTTGAGAGTTTGATGTGAGAGCCTAATTCATCTAAGCTTAACTGAGGGTAAAACTCCCTCTTCTTAATTTTTTAAAGCTGCTTTTTAAGATTACCATGAGTTCTTTTAATGATGCCAATGATTCCCTCTTGTATCTTAAGCACAACTCAATCCTGTAAGCAATTTCCTGGTGTAAGGACCAATTTCCCTTATTTTCTAAAAGACTTCAAAGTAGCTTGTTGACAAGCAGTATTAGCATTTTAATTATCTCCCAAGAGGCAAGCTGTTCACCTGTTTCTAGTTCTCAGGAGGTAAGGTTAAGCTTTCTAACATAGCTTTGAAAAGAAATGGCATTTTGAGCTGAAAAAATTAGAGTTTTAGGGCAGTATCGCCATTTTGAGCTGAAAAACTACATTTTCCCATACTGCCTTTCTCTATATCATCATGCTGTTACATTATATACTACATTTCCCAGACTGCCTTTTGGATCTGGGAGAAAACTTCCATTCACACTGTCTGTATTCGTGCTTTGTCTTTTACCACAGGAGGTTTTTGAGTCAAGATTTTGCTCTTTGTTTTTGTTTTTGTTTTTCGAGACAGGGTTTCTCTGTGTAGCTTTGCGCCTTTCCTGGAACTCACTCTGTAGCCCAGGCTGGCCTTGAACTCACAAAGATCTGCCTGGCTCTGCCTCCTGAGTGCTGGGATTAAAGGCATGAGCCACCACTGCCTGGCAAGATTTTGCTCTTTTACCACGAGAGATTTCTGTTCTCTCTGAGCTGGCATTGATAGGAGTATTCCTAACACTTCACCTGACACTTTTCCTAGAGCAAGCTGTGCATTCAGACAGGTGCTTTGGTACCAGAAGCAAAAACCCCTCTGGGCTTGCTCCCCTGCCTTTCCGGGTCAGTAAATCTTTCAGAGAGATTACTTCCCAGATAGATCTTTGTCTTATCCTGGCTTATCATCTCCCCCAGATACAGAGTCCCTGATGCTGCAGACAAGGCTCAGTTTCACTGTTTCCTCCACACCAGCAGCCTCTCTCCAGGTCCCACATGGCCTCTGTTGTGGCTCCATACTTTGGGGAGGAAGCTGCCCTTGCTTGGCTCTCCTGAGCATCTATGGCTAGGCTCCAGCCACAGGGGATACTGGCTGCTGTTTTTCTAATACTAGCTTGAAGGAGAGACAGGAAGAGCAAAGAAGATTTGCCATATTCCAAGAGGTTTTTTGTTTTTTTGGTTTTTTTTTTAGAGCAGTTATAGGTGATTTTCCCATACTGATGTTATTTTCAGGTGAATCTAATTTTTACCTTACAGAAAGAGAAAAAAAAAAAAATCTGAGAAAGAAAAGGTCTGAAAAGCTTTTAGTTTTTTAGAGAGAGAGATTATAAGTTTTTCCCAAGAAAGTTTTCAGTTTTTGAGAGAAAGATTATTAACTTTCCCCCAAAACTTCTGTTCTCTAAACTTTTGACTTCATGGCCAAACAGAGACTAATTCTGATGGTATGATGTTTTCATACAGTAACAATGTCAGCAGAGTGAAAATTTTTATTTCATCTACAACTACCTCAGGGAAAATTCTTTCCTCTGCCACTCAGGACTCAGATTTAAGCTGTTCTTCCACAGGAATCTTTTCCTGCCCATTTTCTTTCATCTTCGATAGATTTTTCTGATTCTTCCCCAGGATTTTGCATTCATAGCCCATAGTTGGAAAATCAAGGGCATAGTTTCTTCATCTTGTTGCTAATCTTATCCTAAATTTTTTCCTAAACTATATTCCTAACCCAATATTTCTATGTTCTACCTTACTCTAATTTTTTTCTTTAATTTTTATAGATAAAAATTGAGAGAGAAAGAAACCTAGATAGAAAGAGGTATATGCTGCAGCTTCGCTTTTCAACTTTGGCATCCTACTGCCTAACTTTCACTCCCAAAATTAGAATAACCCCATCTTAATTTACATAATCAGACATGCCCAAACTTCCCACGGGGCCCTCAACCCCCCTTTCACCAAGTTCCTGGACCCTGTTCATGGTGCCATCTGTGGGAGACCTGCTCCCACTTTTATCACAGGGTACTCTTGAGGAGGGAGAAGTGAGAAATATTTAGATAGAAGGACACAGGGGAGAGAAATAGAAACACAGGATAGCCTGGGGGGGGGGGCTGGATTCTTATCCACCAGCCCCTTCTGTCTCTTCTAAAGGGCTTTTTAAAGGAATGCCAAGGGGCAGGGTAAAAGACCTCCCCTTGCTAGATCAAAGGTTACCACACACCCAAGTGCAGACCCTTCTAAACACCTGGTAACTATGTGCGTGGCAAAGCAATCCTCTAATGCACCTCTGTTGGGTAAAGCAAGCTCAGATCTCACTAGGAAACCTTGTGGGCCTCCACAGCTGGCCTCAGATTCAGGGCCTGGAGTAAGAAGAGACACCCCACACAAGTTTTGTGGGTAAATACTTTGCCCCCTGTGATGGGTGGGGACAAGCAGTTCTATAAATCACTGAGACCAAGAATGGGAACATGGAGGAGAGTCATAAGCAAACACATAAATACAAAGGGCCTCTTGGTGATAGGGGTGAGTCTCTTTCAAACCTGACTCCACCAGAACTGTCCCTGTGAGTTCAGAAAGGGTGGAAGGCTAGACTTTGTGGCCATTGGTTGGATCTGGACCCACCCATGAGACACACTTGTGGTTGTGTCTATGAGGAACTTTCTAGAGAAGTCTGACTCAGCAGGGAAGAACCACCCTGAATGACCCAAAGGAGAAATCAAACTGAGCACCCATGCTCATCCTTTGAGTCTTCACTGGGGATCCACGTGACCAGCTGCATGATTAGACCTCAGATTGTGAGCCCAAATAAACCCTCCCTTCTTTAAAATAAAGTGTGTGTGTGTGTGTGTGTGTGTGTGTGTGTGTGTGTGTG
>CABHPQ010155124.1:3623-34590 GCA_902168405.1 Peromyscus aztecus
GACCCTGGTATATATGAATGATGGGCTGGATGATGGAGCATGCATGGGGAGAAGGTTGAGAATGAAGTAGCAGATGTGCCTGTCTCCTACCCAGGAGCTCTTGTCGGCCTGCGGTGGCGACCTCTGCTCTGCCCTTCCCTGGCTCGCTTTGCTTTCTGCGGACTTCAGCTACAATGCACTCACCAACTTAGACAGCTCCCTGGTGAGTGCTCCCCCCCACCCCCCCCCCAGGGGAAGGATGGTCCTCTGGGAGGAATTCCAGACAGGTATCCTTGGGTGAAGAACCTATGTGTGCCTCTTTTTCCCGTCCCTTCAGCGTCTCCTGTCAGCTCTTCGCTTCCTCAACCTGAGCCACAATCATATCCAGGACTGCAAAGGCTTCCTGATGGTGAGTGTGAGCTGATGGGCTTGGGCCTTGGATGGCTCTGCACTCACTCACTCTCAGATTAGCTCCTACTCCACATTGCTCTTGGCCCTAGGTGGAGCCACATCCTGAGAGGTAGGACTGTGTGTGTGGGTCTCCCCTCTAGCATCCAAGGCAGTTGTGATCTCAGCTTGGGCTACCTGGGTGCCTTGGGGCAGATCATTAACTTCTTGGTTTGTTCACTGCAAAGTGGAACTCACAGGAGTTCTTGTAAAGAGTACCCTATGTTACTTAGCCTAGTGTGTGGCTCGGAAGTGGTAGATTTGATGACGATGACGAATCTTTTCCCTGTGTCCTTTCTGTCCTCCATTAAAAATAAATAAGGCTGCTGGGTAGTGGTAGCACACGGGAGCACTTGGGAGGCAGCACTTGGGAGGCAGAGGCTGGTGGGTCTCTGAGTTCCAGGACAGCCAGGGCTACACAGAGAAACCTGTTTCGAAAAACCATAATAATAATAATAATAATAGTAATAGTAATAGTAATAATGCTGAGTGCTTGTTAAAGTAGTAAGGGCATACTTCAATGAGAAATAAACTCAAAATAGGGAAGAGGGTTCAAAGTGAACTGAATGGAGAACGAAGCAGTAGGGAAGGGCATGGGGTCATCTGCACACCTAAGAACTGGGAATTTACAAGTTGGGAAGTGGCTGTGGGTCCACAGGAAGTGCATCTGGGTTGTCTCACTGACTGCACTGACTGGCCCTGTCTTCAGGTGGTGGCTGAAACAAACAGGATCTCTTTGGTTGCTCTGAGTGTGCCTCAGAGCCTTGTCTTCCCCTAGGTGGGAACTTGGTAGGTTGGAGTCACCATCGGGGTGTAGCCTGGAACCGTTGGAACATGCTAGTGTTTGTTCAGGTCTTTCAGTGCGGGGTGGAGGAGATCGCTTGTGTTGTGTCTGCAGTTTCTGTAGGCCAAGGTAGATTTGAGAAGATGGCCCAGAGGACCCTGCCTAGAGCTTCGTCAGGTTGAGAACCTTTGTCTCCTCACCCACTGCCAGGATTTATCTGAGCTGTACCATTTGGACATCTCCTATAACCACCTGCACTTGGTGCCCAGAGTCGGGCCTTCAGGGGCTGCCCTGGGGATTTTGATTCTGCGAGCCAATGAGCTTCGGAGCCTTCAGGGTAAGCAGGAAGTGTGTGTAGGGTGGGGTCAGTCAGGAAGGGAATTGAACGGGTGTGGCTCAGGTTGGCTTATAGACCACCTACATCTAGAGCAGGAGTTCTCAACCTTCCCAACACTGTGACTCTTTAATACAGTTCCTCATGTTGCAGTGACCCCCAACCATAACATTATTTCATTGCTACTTTACAACTGTAATTTCGTTACTGTTATGAATCATAATGGAAATGTCTGATATGCGACCCCCAAAGGGGTCAGGACCTCCAGGTTGAGAACCGCTGATCTAGAGCCTCCTGAGGACTTAGAGGTAGGGCTTTGGTGCAGAGGTTTGCCTTCTCCTGCCTCTGTCCTCAGCAAACAGACAGCCACACTCCCTTGTCCCCAGCAGGCCTCCACAAGGCCTCTTCCTTCTCTCCTCTGCCCTAGGCCTGGAGCAGCTGAGGAACCTGCGGCACCTCGATGTGGCCTACAACCTTCTAGAAGGACACACGGAGCTGTCACCACTGTGGCTGCTGGCTGAGCTCCGTAAGGTGAGACCTGCGTGCCTTACGAGCCCGGGAGCCACCTTCAGGTGTGGGAGGATCTCGGGCTCACTCAGTCTCCCTCTCTGCCCCTCAGCTCTATCTGGAAGGTAACCCCTTGTGGTTCCACCCGGCGCACCGTGCGGCCACTGCTCAGTACCTGTCACCTCGGGCCAGAGATGCTGCTCATGGCGTGAGTGGTTACCTGGTGTCTGTCCTTCTTCGACTGTCCCCCCTTGCCATCCCTGAGTGAGAGGCAAAGACCTAGTCACCCTGTGGTGCTGTCAATACCTGGAGGAGTCGCTGGCCGTGGGCTCTGTCTCAGGTTCTGCCGTCTGCTTTCTCTCTCACAGTTCTTGCTTGATGGCGAGGCTTTGTCGCTGGAGGATCTTCAGGTTAGTCTGGTGGGGGTGGGGTGAGGGAGGACTCTTGGGATGGCACGGGGGGGGGGGGGGGGGGGGCAGTAGCTCGGGAGACAGGGTAGGAAAGGTTTTCCTGGTCAGTGGAAAGTAGAGTCCTCTCCTGGTTAGTTCAGGCTTGGTTCCGACCTCCTTCCTCTTGTCACACACCAGGCTTCAGAATCTTCAGGGCTTGGTTCCGTGGCCCAGCCTCCGTCCTGGCCAGTGGGGAGTACCACTGAGACCTCAGGTGGCCCTGAGCTGAGTGATAGCCTCTCCTCGGGGGGCGTTGTGGCCCAGGCCCCGCTTCGTAAGGTTAAGGTGAGTGGCATCTTCTGCTGGTTTGTGCCTGGGCTTGGGTGGTCTCTTTACTGGTATTGTGGGTACTTGGTAGGCTAGCAGCAGTACCTGGAAAGGCCTTGTCCTTGTTAGTACTTGGCGCTCTCTGATAGTTTCGGTAGTGGCCGTGGATGGCCAGGCTAAAGGCTCTGGCTTTCATAGAACCCCATCTGTCTGTCCAAACTAGAGCCGAGTCCGTGTGAGGCGGGCTAGCATCTCTGAACCCAGTGACACAGACCCGGAGCTCCGAACGCTGGATCCCTCCCCAGCTGGTAAGTGGACCTTCCCCCTTCCTCCATCTCTCTCTAATCTTGATGTTGCCTTGTAGGTGTCACAGGAGAAACTTGATTTTGGGGTGGTAGGGGTTATTGTGGAGGGCCCCCCAGTCTGCTATCTTTTTAGTTTAGGCCTAAGAGAAGGGCCTGCTTCCAGGCAACATTCTCCTAAGGAACACAGATTTCAGAGGGAGCTAAAGACTGTAGAATAAAGAGATGTTATGGCCAGAACCATTCGGGAAGTATGTGTAAGGTGAAACAAAGTGGAGCAGGCTTTTTTCCTACAGGGCATCTCAGGGTCTTAGATATGTGGCCATGTTTTGTGAACCTGTACAAGTTTTGTCTGGTGTGTGTGGTTCTGGATTGCTTATCATCACAGCGTTCCTTAGGGCACACCTGAGGACATACTGTAGAGGGGAGGCCTGTTGAGGAATGGCCATAGAAATAGGCTGGGGTCACCTAGCGTCCAAGGAGGGCCTCAGCTCTACGTCCTTCTCCATCCCAGGATGGTTTGTGCAACAGCACCGGGAACTGGAGCTGCTGAACAGCTTCCGGGAGCGGTTTGGCTGTGACTGGCTGCAGTACAGGAGCCACCTGGAGACCGCAGGGAGCCCCCCTCCGGCTGCCACCAAGACTCCCAACCTTAGCAGCCCTCTTGTGGATGCCCAGAGCCTGGAGACTGAATGCAGCCCTCCAGCCACAGGGGAAGCAGAAGACACTAAAGAATCACCACAGAAGGTGTCAGAGGAGGGCAGGGTGGAGCCAGAGCCCCACGAAGAAGAGAGGGAAGAAAGAGATAAAGAAGAGGGGTCGAGAGAGTACCTGGAGGAGGAAGAGGAGCAGGAGCAGAAGGAAGTGGAAGGTGAGGGGCCCTGTGACCATTGGGGATATGGAGACAAGTGGTACTGAGATGTCAGAAGGGCTGTGGAGAGGCCAGGCTGCGTAGAAGGCCTCCCATGGGAGAGCAGAAGATCTGGACCCTTTTCCACTCCGGGTCTCTCTTGGCCTCTCTGCAGCAGAGCTCTGTCGCCCCATGCTGGTGTGTCCCCTTCAGGGGCTTGAGGGCGTGCAGGGCAAGGAATGCTTTCTCCGGGTCACTTCCGCCCACTTGTCTGAGGTGGAGCTGCGAGCAGCTCGGACTCTGGAGCGGCTGGAGCTGCAGAGCCTGGTGGGAGCTGAGCTAGAGCCAGAGCCCGAGATGCCAAGAGAACGGGTGCCTGAGGTGAGTTGTGGGGTCCAGACTCATCTTTAATAATCTGTGGGCTCTCGTGTGCCAGGCACTGGGCTGGGTGTTTTCCACTTCTCTCCGGAGTACTTGGAGCCAAGGAGTGCTCTGGGTGTGTGAAGGGCTGTTGCGTGTGGCTTGGGAGGGTGGGCTAAGAATGGATACGATGTAAGGGCTTGGTATCCCTGTTTTCCTCCATGCTCCCTGAGCCCCGAACGCTGCTGAGCTGTCTTTGTCCCTGCACAGGGCTCAGGTCCACCCCCTGGGGCTCCGGTTCTTGTTCTGCACTTTGCCTACATTTGTCCTGATCGGCAGCTGCGTCGCTATGCAGTGCTGGAGCCAGAGGCCCACGAGGCCATCCAGGTGATGAGATCCGGAGGCCAGTGTGGGCAGTGGGGGGAGCAGGTCCGGGCTGGAGGGTTCGGGGTCTGCGGGGCAATTCCACCTGGAGTCTGCCTGCTCACAGCCGGCCACCTTCTGACCCACCCCCTCGCAGGAGCTACTTGCTGTGCTGGCCCCATTCACCAGTGTGAAAGAGCAGCAGCCTGGGAGGCCCAGATTCCAGTGTCTGCGTTGCAGCTGTGAGTTCAAGCCAGAGGCGCCCAGGTTGGGACCGGAGAGTGAGGAAGGCTGGAAGCCTCTGTTTCAAAATCCAGGTACCAGCTGTGCCCTTGATCTGCCTACCCACATAGCAGGGAAGGTGTCTCTGAGAGGGATGTGCAGAGGGAACCCCAGGGAACAGGGCCTTAGGGGAGTGGGGGCAACTGTTGGCAGTGGGCAGAAATGCAACTGCCCGCCTGTTGCGTTAAAGATCAGAAACGGTCCTGCCAGAGTCGGGAGTGCTGTTTTGTGAGTGTGCCTAGCCATACTCACTATTTTTTCATAATTTGACTGCTTTTGGTTGTTTGGGGGTAACATTTCAGGAGTGGCATGAAGCCTAATGAGCCTTCTGCACAGTGCCAAGCTCCCGTGAACCCTCAGTGCAGTGCCAGGCTCCCGTGAACCCTCAGTGCAGTGGCTGTTAAGTGAGCAGCTTTGGAGGTTGGCACAAGTTGTCCTTCCCTGACTGACCTTGAAAGCTGCTTGAGAGGATGCAGCACCTCGTGGCATCTCTTTATATTCTGGTCTTGGGGATTGCTCTGCTGTAGGCCAGTCAAACAGTAAGGGCTTTGAAGAAGGAAGGAGGGGGACCTCTGGATAACAGCTATGGGAATGCAGTTTTTATCAGCTACGCTCCTTGGCAGCAGACATAACAGGACTAAGTTATTTTTTTCCAGAAAAATACTCCTGTGTCATTGTCTGTTGTGAGCCTGCCCTAGCAGGCTCAGCAGGCCGAGCTACAGATGTGCAGTGGAATATCACAGCCCTTTCTGGATCCTGGCTGTGCTCCATAGCTACTGTGGCTTCTGCAGCCCTCCTATGGTGGAATCTCTCTTTTAAAGTTTTTGATGTTTTCAGACCATGTCTCATATAGCTAGGCTGGCCTCAAACTCCTATGTAGCTGAAGCTGGCCTTGAATTTGTGATAGTCCCCCTGCCTTAGTCTCTTAAATACTGGAATTACATGTGTGTGCTACCTTGCCCAGCCTTCTTGTGAGATTTGAATGTGACAATAAAGCACTGAGCATGGCCCCTGGCATAAAACAAAGGTCCTTCATATATGGTGGCTTCTGTCATTACCTCTAGCCATACAGGTGTGGACAGGGTGTGTAAGTTGTTAAATTTTTTCTTCCTTATTTGCAAAATGGGTAGGGAAAGTTTTGATGGGGCTGCCACAGGATAATATTGATGTGGGGGCTAGCCCATGCCTAGAATGTTGTAGTCACTCATATCTCTCTCCTCATTGTTCATCCACATCCTTCATCGTTACCTGCATCCACTCACCCATCCTGGCAGCCCCTTGAGGCAGACAAGTTTCATTCTCATCTTATAGATGGTAGTAGTCAGGCTGAGATTGCAGATGACTGGTCCACGATTATCCATCTATTAGTTAATGAGTCTGGGATTTAGACTCAACTGGCATGAGGGACCCCTCTGTCTTCTCCAGTCTTTGTTGTTATCATTATAATTATTGTATGTGTGTGTGTGCATGTTGTGTGTATGTGTTCATCTAGCTGTGTGCACAAGCATGTGTGTGCATGTGGAGGCCAGAGATTGACACTGGGTGTCTTCCTCAGTCACGCTCTACCTTATTTCTTGGGATAGTCAGTCTCTCACTGAACCTGGAGCTCATCGATTTGACTAGACTGCCTGGCCAGTGAGCTCCAGGGATCGGCCTGTCTCTCCCCCAAGTGCATGGCACCACACTGCTTTTACCTGGGGCCTGAGGATCTGAACTCAGATCCTCATGCCTGTGGGGTGGTACTGTGTTTGAACCATCTTCCTAGCTCCTGATTTTGGTTTTTCAGGCGTTGCTAGTGAAGGACTGTAGTGTTTGATTAACCCAAGGCTGTGGGAGGGGGCCAGAGCAGGACCTGGAAACTAGAAGGTGGGATGTATTTTTAGGAGGCTGTTGGCCATGGGCTAGCTTAGCCCTTACCGGGATGGGGGGGGGGCGGTTGACATGGTGGGGTGTGCCCTTGGGAGGCTCACGGGGTCTCTGTCCCTCCCTCCAGAATCTCCTGTTGTATGTCCGAACTGTGGGAGTGACCATGTGGTTCTCTTGGCCGTGTCTGGGGAAATCCCCAATAGAGAGCAGACCCAGGGAGACAAACCACCAGATCCCTCTGGGTTCCCTGACCCTGTCTGTGACCTTGCTAACCACAGCAGCCATCCCAGCGGGTCTGATGGCATCCCACCTCAGACATCCATAGCCCATGGCCGTAGCAGCTGGAGCCTCAGCCCAAGTGAGTATGGTGAAACAAGGTGGGGGTGTGTTTGGGGGAAGGATGGGCGTGGGGGGAAGGTAAGTTGGAGCTGTGGCCTCCCGAGCCAGGCTGACGGCCTGTTGATTGCTCGTAGCTCCTGACCGCTCTGGTCTTCGCTCTGTGGACCACCGACTCCGCCTCTTCCTGGATGTTGAGGTGTTCAGTGACTCTGAGGAGGAGTTCCAGTGCTGTATCAAGGTCTGTGCCACCCCCTGACCCATGGCCACGGGCATCGAGTTGAGGGCTTGGGTTGCAGGTGCAGCAGATACTCGCTGTTTGACTCTGGGGTATTCCTTCACACTTGAGGCTCAGTTGTCCCCCCAGGTAGGGCTAAAGCTCCTGACGCAGAGCAGAGGCTGAGAGCTGGCATCTGTCGCTCAGCACAGCACAGCACCTGGCTCTTGGTAAATGGGTCCTCCTGTCAGTACAGATACATGCTGTCCCTCCCTCGTGTCCATCTGCAGTCTTGTTTCAGTCTGAGAGTCAGGGTTAGGCAGTGTGAGGCTGCTGCAGTCAGGGCAAGGTCCTGGAGGGGCATCTAATCCAGTCTGAGCAGATCCATGCTCTGGGGAAGGAAGCTATAAAGGTACAGAGGCCCCAGAGAAAGCAGCTCGTAGGAAAGACAGGACAGCCAGTGAACAGGGTTAGAGGCAGGTGTCCTCCGGGAAGTCTAGGAGGCAGGGGTAAGCTATTCAGGAGCAACCTGCTGTGTCTGCCAGGGAGTTTGGATAGGATCCAGGGACTACCCAGAGGACTTGAAGCAGGGGAGTGATGGTCAAGTTTGTTACTTCAGATAGTCTTGGCCGAGTGTGGGGGATAGGTTGGAAACATCTCGAGGACACTGGGTGGCCTGTTGAGATCCTGGGCTGGTGGGAGGGCTGGCTGCGGGGTCGAAAGTAGAGTGATGAGAGGCTGTCGGTCACAATAGTAATGGTGGGTGGGATGCAGCTCAGCCCTCGGTCTGGCACCTGTCTCCTTGCTTGTAGTTCCTGGGTTCTCATCAGTTTTCCCTCCCCTAGGTGCCGGTGGTGTTAGCAGGCCACACGGGGGAGTTCCTGTGCCTTGTGGTGGTGTCTGACCACAGGCTTTACCTGTTGAAGGTGACAGGCGCCATTTGGTGAGTTGCCAGGTGTGTGGCTGGGGCAGCATCAACTCCTGCCAATCCCACCCTGCCCTCCTCTTAATCTTGGTCATCCTGCTCTCTCCACAGCGGGCCTCCTGCTAGCTGGCTCCAACCCACCCTGGCCATTCCTCTGCAGGAGCTGAGTGGCATGGAGCTTGGCCTCGCAGGCCAGAGCCTTCGGCTAGAGTGGGCAGCTGGGACAGGCAGCTGTGTATTGCTGCCCCGAGATGTCAGGCATTGCCGTGCCTTCCTTGAGGAGCTCACTGGTGAGGAAGGGGCTGGGAGGGATGGATTTGGAGGTCAAGCTTTCAGGGCCTGTTCCTCAGTCGGGTGCTCACCGGTCGACTGAGGTCATGGAACTCGCTGCTCCCTCAGCCCCCACAGTAGACATTTCTGAGGTCCCACATTACAGAGACTAGCCAGAGTCAGGAGGTTGAGATAGAGGACTGCAGAGCCTCTGAGGGTCTGTCTCTGGCTGGCCCCATCCAGGTGTCTTACAGTCTTTGCCCCGTACCCAGAGGAACTGCATCAGTGCCACAGAGGAGGAGGTGACCCCGCAGCACCGGCTCTGGTGAGTCAGCAGGAGGTGAGGGGTCGGTGGGGTCCAAGCCTTCTCTTGGCAGACTCCAGACACGGCCCATGCTCATGCCCACGCCTGCCCACCCACTCCCATTCCTTGAAGCCCACCCTACCCTGGCTGAGCCTCTTCCTGTGTCTGTTGTGGTCCCCACAGGCCATTGCTGGGACAAGATACTTCCGCGGAGGCTCCCCAGTTTTTCTACCTTCGGGCCTTCCTGGCTGCAGGTAAGGTCAATGCTGCAGATGCTTCCCTGGTTTCTGTACCCCATATTGTCCCTGACTTGTCCCCTGTTGCCTGGAGAGTACCCATGGAGTAATTCCAGTTTCTGGAATTTGGACTCCTCACCTTTGCAGGCACACCCAACACGATAGGCTGGTGTCTCCCCTGCTCCAGGTGGGGTCAGCAGGTCCTCAGAGCTTCAGCTGTCCGAGACCTTAGCTTTGGCATCCAGCCTTCCTGAAGTGGAGGAGTGGCTGGCTGGGTGCCACTCTTCCTGTCAAGACGCTGTGGGCCCTAGATTGGGGTGACTGGTGTGGTGGCTCCCTCAGTACAGGCCTGCAGGGCCTGATGGTTGGGGTCCCTGGAGTTCGTGGAAGCATAGTGCTGATGTGTGGCCTCCTCTTTAGTGTGCTCTTACCTCTTCTCCAGGGGATCCAGGCCTGTCATAGCCTTTCACTCCAGCCGTCATCTTGCCTCTCTCTCTCTCTGCAGGCTCCTCTACCCGCCCTGTGTCCCTGTTGCTGACACTCTCCACACTATACCTATTAGATGAAGACCTTGCATGGTCCCAGGCGGAATCCCCGCTTCCCGTGGTGTCTGGGGAAGCCTCTGAGCAGGCCCCTCCTCTGGAGCCAGGCCCTCCCATGCAGGTCAGGGAGCAGCAGCCACTCAGCAGTCTGAGCTCTGTGCAGCTGTATCGCACAAGCCCTTTGGACTTGCGGCTGATCTTCTATGACGAGGTAGGTACTCGTGTGTGTGTGTGTGTGTGTGTGTGTGTGTGTGTGTGTGTACAGTGTGGAAATACGTCTAGGAAGAATGGGTATTAGTTCTGGATGGTGCTGAGAGAGGGCAGGCATACAGTGGGTGCAGAGTCCAGATGTGAAGACCTGGGTTTGGGTAAGTCTCGTGTATAGAAAGCAGCAGTCAGCAGTGAGAATGTCCTGGCCTGGGAGCCCTGGACTGAAATACCTAGCTGGTGTGAGTTGGTGTGATCAGCCTGCCCACTGTATGCCAACTGTTTGACCTTCACAACTCCAGCGTGAGGAGGAGGCACCATTATTGTCCCTGCAGTAGATGATGTAACTTAAGTCTCGTAGACATGACAAACTCACACAGGTCACAAGGGTTAGAGGCAGGAACTGAACCTCCACAGTTCTTGGAACTGACTCGAGAGCGTGGGAGATTAGAGATGGCTATGAACAGCAGCCCTCCAGAGGCTGCCGTCAGTGCTGACTAGACCGGCTTCAAGGCTTAGAGTCAGCCTTGCAGTCACGAAGACCAGGGAGGGGAAGAAAGGAAGAGCGTTAAAAGCCAAGGAAGGTGGCGAGTCCTCTCCAGGACTTCCCAGGGCCTCTTGCCTTATCTTCTCCCGTGTCTCCCCTTGGCAACTGCTTGATCTACCCAGGTGTCTCGACTGGAGAGTTTCTGGGCACTCCGTGTTGTGTGTGGAGAGCAGCTGACAGCCCTCTTGGCCTGGATCCGGGAGCCCTGGGAAGAGTTGTTCTCCATTGGGCTCCGGACTGTGACCCAGGAGGCTCTGGACCTGGACCGATGAGCCGTCTCCATGGAGCTTGGACTGACGTAGGAGGTGCGCTGCAGAAGCTCCTTCTCCTGATCTCTGGGTCTGTCTCCTTGCCTGGCTGCAGACCTCTCCAGCGGCCGGCCACTGGGTTGTGGGGCCCCAGATGACCCACAGCTTAAGAATAAGGACAAGAGAAATGATCTGGCCCTCGGGTGATCTGCCTAGTAGAGCAGGCTCAGTGGTCAGTGAAAACATTTCTCCAGCACTTTCTCTCAGGTATCAGGAAAGTTGTTTCCATGCCAGGTGTCATGGGTGGCACATAGAAATGTCACCCGTCACCTGCCATCCCCTAGTCTCTTCCTGGAAGCAACCTTGTTTGCACTATGAAACCTGTCTCCAGTCCTGCTCTGGCAAAGTAGGACTACAGATCTGGATGCACCCAGTCCTCAAGCAGGTTGTGACCCATCATGTGGCCTTGCATGGGATCACTGCCAGTTACAGAGTGGGGCCTCTTAAGACTTTCCGTTGTTCTTTTTGAGACAGGGTCTCGCTGTGTAACCTTGGCTGGCCTGGAACTTGCTTTGTAGACCAGGCTGGCCTGGACTCAGAGAGATCTGCCTGCCTCTGCCTTCCAAGTGCTGGGATTAATGGTGTGAGCCGCCAGTTGTGGGAAAATTGTGAACTTCCCCGCTCCCCAGCGTTTACATTTTAAATAAAGACCTGCCATAAAAAGACTGCTGACTCTCTAACTCACCTACTCACCGACAGAGCCACGCACTGCACCTGTCAGAAATGTCAACGCGTGGACATGCCTGTGCACACATTCCCCTAAAAAGGAGTAGTTAGTTCAGCCACTCAACCAAGAGACTGATTCTTAGGGATAATTTCTCCCAGGCAGTGCCCTGTCTGGTCTGGTGGAAGGGTGAGGGAAATGCTGAGTCTTGGGACTGGCCAGTGAGAGGTGCTCCTGGGACAGCCGTCCTCTGGTAACACCCGCAGAGGACCCAGACAGGCCTGCTCAGAGCCGCACAAAGTCATCTCACCTACTTCGGTTTTGCTCAGAGCTGCCCTGAATTTTTAATTGAAGTAAATTAAAACTTCCCAAAAATATTAGTCTACTTTTTCAGTGGTGTGCATGGCACTTTTCCATCCATGACTTTGTGCTGTCTGGAAGCAGGAACCTGAGGAAGGCCTGCCCAGCCTCTGGCCCAAAGCCATATTTTTGCATAGGTCTCTAAGCAAGTGCGTTTCCAGAAACAGGGACCACAGTGCAGAGGGGACAGAAGAATCTCCAAGCATTTAGGCTGATGTGCAAAGAAGCGTGAGCCTGGGAGGTCAGAGAAGCATCTTCCAGTTCTTTGTGCTTCTAGTTTCTGGGAACATCTTTAACAATGATGGCAGCCTTGTGAAAAGGTGCTCTTGCTTTCGTGACCCAGAAGACAGATTATCAGGCCTGAGGCCATCACTACCCAGCTTTGTGTCTCCCCAGGAAGCAGGGCCCCAGGTAGCCGTGTCTCCTCCCCAGAGCCTGTATGCTCTGAGTAGGGGTGATCACTTCGCTGCAGACTGTAGTCACAGGTCAGGAGGCCCTAGCCTCACTGCCCTGGGCTGTCCCCAGAGATCAATTGGTCCATTCAGTCTGCTCTCCCCACCCCCACCCCCGCCTGCCCAGCAGTGCCTATCGATTGGCTGGCCTCAGTCTGGCCTTAGGCTGCCATGAAGAACACTCAGCAGAGGCCTGGCGGCTCCTGAAAAGCAGTGGACAAGATTCTGAAACAACCACACCACTGTGCTGCATCTTCCATGAAAGGAGTAGTGAAGAGGAGAATGGTTTACTATTCATTTTTTCTTTCTTTTTTTATTTATATTTTTTATTTTTGCGACAAGGTTTCTCTGTGTAACCCTGGCTGTCTTGGAACTTGCACTGTAGACCAGGCTAGCCTCAAACTCAGAGATCCACCTGCATCTGCCTCCCTAGTGCTGGGATCAAAGGTATGCACCTCCTGGCTTGAGGGTTTACTTTTTTGTTTTGTTTGAGACAGGGTTTCTCTGTGTAGCCCTGACTGCCCTGGAACTCGCTATGTAGAGCAGGCTGACCTTGAACTCACAGAGATCCTCCTGCCTCTGCCTCTCCGAGTGCTGGGCTTAAAGGTGTGTGCCACCACGGCCCGGCAAGTGTTCAACTTTTTAAAAGAAAATTTAAGTCCTTCAAATTATTATAGACCCAAAAGTTATATTTAGACTTTATTTGAGGCCTTATGGGGTTAATGGACAAGCTGAGTGGTATGAATGTTTCGTAGGACTGGCCAAGCAAAGCTGGCCAGCTAAAGAACCATCTTTGTAGGAGGGGGGGTCTTAGTTTGGCAGGACTGCTCTCGTGGCTTGGCTGCAGCTGGAACTTGAGTCACGGTTCTATGTGTGGTGCTTTCCCTACCTGAGTGCATGCGGTATTCGCATCCATCTACAAGGGTCAGTGTGGTGTGGTTGTGGTGTGGAAAAGACACAGGATTTAGAACTATACCTTAGTTGTATGATTCACTGCTTAGCTGTGGCCACATAACTTCCCCTTGCCTGTTCATCTGCAGTGTGGAACTGAGACTAATCAATAACCTACCTACTTCACAGAGACGTAGACTGGACATGGAAGTACTGTATAAACTGTAGTGCATTAAATAAATGCTGGCTATAAAACCTACCTGCTAGCTGTCACCCAGGTGTAGCAGACTTTTTCTTTTGGGCCACCAACCAGCTCCCAAATCATGACACAGAGACTTATTAGTTACGAATGCTTGGCCTAGCTTAGGCTCGTTTCTTGCTAGCTCTTATAACTTAACCTGTTTCTTTTCATTTATGTTTTGCCTCGGGGCTTTTTACCTTTCTTTCTGTATGTCCTACTCTGTGTCTGCTGGCTGGCAACTGCCTGACTGGCACCAGGCTTCTCCCTCATTCTCTCCTCTTTTCTTCTCTCGTTCTTTGAGTCTAGATTTTTTTTCCTCCTACTTAATCTCTCTGCCCGCCAGCCCCACCTTTCCCTCTTCTGCCTAGCTATTGGCTGTTCAGTTTTTTATTAGACCAATCAGGTGCCTTAGGCAGGCAAGGTAAAACAGCAACACATCTTTACATCGTTAAACAAATACAACACATCTTTACATCATTAACAAAGTCAGCAGACACAATGTAACACAGTCAAAGTAATATTCTGCAGCAAAAACAAATATAACACATCTTTGCCCAGTTAAAATAACATTCCACAAATCCCAGGAGCCTAGGAATGTTCTTTATAATTGGAAGAGTAGATGCTTGGATCTTATTGCCCATGTGTTTATGAGTGGACATTTCCCCAGCGTGCCTTGGAGGAAACTCAGACACTTGTGGAGAGAGCGTGAGTCAGGGCATGGTTTGTTTGTTTTTGTTCTTGGCCTGTCCTTTTGTCATTTGATCGTTTTGGACTTGCTAACTTCTCTGGCCTCCACAAAAAACATTCTTTAGTTTATTAGTTACTATAATTACTGGTGCACTCGCTCTCAACTCCACAGATATTTACTGAACACTTCAGAGGTGCCTGGCTCTGTGCGGGGGAGGGATGCAGGAAGAAACCAGATACGCTTCTCTCTCAACGTCTGGTTATGTAACTCTAGGTGGTCATGAACTTGAGAGCCGCCTCCTGTCTCAGCCTTCTGAGCACTGGGATGATAGGCCTGAGCCAACAGGACTCGCACAATGGCTGTGTTTAAGGACCTGCTTTGTGCTGGTCTGTGGTCTCATTATTCTTTTGGTATTATTCTGACTGCCCTGGGGAAGATCAACATTTTACAGGTCAGGAAAAGGAGATAGGTTACTAAAGTGGTCTCTCTTGGACCCTCTGCCTACAGACAGGATCTGTGCTGTCTTCCTTAAACCATATTTCCTCTTAGGCCTTATGCAATGCCCATCCTGTTCAGGCTCCAATCTTTTCATGTTCCCTGGTGGCATAGCCTTCAGGTCATTGCTTAATTGTCACCTTACAGAGGGTGGCCCTAGTCCTGTGACTTGAATCTCCTGTGTTATTGGGCTTTTCCTTCATGATACTTGCTCTGGATGCTTCATAATAAAAAGCAGTGTTTGATTGTTGACTGTAGCCAAATGTATACACAACATGTGGCATAGAGTATAGGGAGACTGTGTGGTCTGAACTTGGCTCCTGTCCTATGGGTTTGGCAGGGCTCCCTGACTTGACTCTTTTCCCTTCATGCCTTGAGGGAGCCTCCTTCTGATTTGCTGGCTGGAGAGGGCAAAGGTCTCTTCCCCGCTTCCCCAGCTTCTGGCCAAGATCTCTTTCTCTTTTGCTAGCCCACCTCTTTCTCTTCCTTTATAAACACCCTGCCAGGCGGCAGTGGTGCGCACCTTTAATCCCAGCACTTGGGAGGCAGAGGCAGATGGATTTCTGTGAGTTCAAGGCCAGCCTGGTCTACAGAGCAAGATCCAGGACAGGCACCAAAACTTCATAGAGATACCCTGTCTCAAAAAACAAAAACAAACAAACAAAAATGTAGCTGCACCCTTTGTAAATACCCTTGGCTGTGGTGCTGGGGGAACCCAAGGATGGAAAGGCTGGTAGGTTGTCTCTGCCTTCTCTGCCATCTGTTTCCTCAAAACACAACTCAAGCAGGATGACTGAGGAGCAGGACAGCACAGGATTCATCTCTCAGAATGCCATCCTAACACAAACATGTCAGGAAGGCTGGTCTGGAAGGTGAGTTCTGCTGGGAAAGATAACCCCCAGGGACAGTGGTAGTGTCCAGACATTGGATTTCTGTCAAAGCCGAGGCCAGGCACATGTGGATTATGAGATAAACCACTGCAGAGTAAAAAAAAACTAGTAACTAAGGGTGACAGTTATTGAACACCTGTTCTGTGCCAAGTGTTGAATGTTGAATTGGTATTAAATTACAACATCTCTAACTTCAGAGCCTGAACTCTTACTCAATGCCAGCTTACCTGTAAGATCATGAACCCACTCCATAGCCACTGGTCCTGAGTGCTACACTCTGGGGAGCAGGGAGATAATTCTGGTAAAAGTCTAAGTGACAATCTGGGCTCAATGAAACCATACTCACTGTATAGATTTAGAAGAAGCAATGCAAAGAATTGGTTTATTGAAGTTGGGATACAATTCAATGGTAGAGTGCTGTGGGAGTCCAGCATCCACCTTTAGAAGGGTTCTTAGGTGGAGGAGAGGGGGATAAGAAAATATCAGATAGAAACATAGACCTAGATGACGAGGAGAAAGACAGAGACACAGGATAGCTTCAGGAGGGCCTGGGTCAATACCCAACAGCCCCTTCGTTTATTCAAAAGGGCTTTTTATAACAATGCCAAGGGGAGAGGCAAAAGACCTCTCCCTTGCAAGATCAAAGCACACTGAACACAAAGAACAGCCAAGCTTCAAAACAAAAGGTACACTGTACCTTCAAAACACCTGGTAACTACACCCATGGTCAAATCATCCCATTATGCAGCCCTGCTGGGTAAAGCAAGCTCAGTTCCTGAGTAAGTTCTCACTAGGAGGCCTCTGTGTGTGTTTACAGAGTACTATTCTTGCATGTGTGAGGCTCTGAGTTCAAACCCCTAGGAAATTTAAAAAAAAAAAAGAGGTTGCTTTATTGGCCAAAGAGTGTCAGGATCTACCTGATGAGAGGTCAAAGCCATTCTGGGTCTCCCTGCCTTTATGGGGTTTATATGGTTTGAAAATTTATTGTGGCCCTAAATATACAGTTCTTGTATGTTAACACAATCTAATATGCATTTATTTCACGTGTGTAAACACTATCCTTTCACATGCTTATCTGAGGACTCTGAAGACTTGCATGTCATAGGTTCACAGCAGCATTGGACTGGTTAATGTTTCCTGAGCTCCACTTCATGCCAAGTCACTGTTCTACGTGTACACACTGACAAACTCACTTTTCCCTCTCAAACACCTCATTGTCACTGCTAGAGAAATGCATTGCCAGAAACAGTGATAAATAACTCGCTCAAGCAGTTTCCAGTGGCCAAGCTGGTTCAGGATTTCAGGGCACTTGGCCCCCAGGGATCTTATTCTTAACTTCTCACCTCTGTAGCCTCTAATAGCAAAGATAGTCTCGAAAAATACACCTGGGGAGTGAGTGATGTATTTCAGTTTTGCACATGGCTTGGAAGTTTTAGCAGTTGCATAAAGGCATTGAGACAAGGTGTGGGGAGTGGTGGCATACTGTGATATTTAGGGGTAAATGTTAGATACAAAGCCAGAGCTCTGGGGCTCCTTTGGCTATGTTGGCTAAGGGTCTTGAATCTTGAGCAAGCTGTTTATACTTCATGAGCCTTTTTATTTTATTTTATTTTATTTTTTAACCTATCAAGTAGAGGGTTGCTGTGAGGGACCATGAGAATATCACAATGCCTTGTAAGTTGGAAAGTACCACTTAAATTCCAGGGCAAAAAGTTATCTTGGTTGTTATCTTTAAGAGTAAAGGCTATGGTTGCTGACACTCTCTGAGCTTCACCATACTACCCAAGGTCAGGGGACAAGAAGAAAGATTCTGGAAAGTTGGCCAAGAAAGACAAAGGTCCAGTAAACAATTCTGAAGGTAAAGCCAAAACAAGCGATCCAAAGGCAAAGTTCATGACAGGCTCAGTATCCTAGCCCTGTTTGATAAAGCTGTGTTTGAGAAACCGTAAGGAAGTTCTCATCTATAAGCTTATCACTGCAGCAGTGGTCTCCAAGAGACTGGAGATTTGTGGTTCTCTGGCCAGGGCGGCCCTCCTGGAGCAACTTAGTAAAGGATGTGTCAAGCTCAGAGTCCAAGTAATTTACACCAGATACACTAAGGGTGGAGATACCCCAACTGCTGAAGATGCATGAACAGGTTCAACCAACTGTACATTTAGAAAAATAAAACTTTATTTAAAAAAAAAAACGTGAAGGGTGTGTGTGTGTGTAGAGGGGAGTTGGAGAGATGGTCTGGCAGTTAGTGGCACCTGTTGCTCTTGAAGATGACCTGAGTTCAGTTCCCAGCATCCACAGGCTCACAGCCATCCATAACTCCAGTTCCAGGCGATCCAATGCTCTCTTCTGACCTCCAAAGGCATGTACGTGATATTCATACATACATATAAAGAAAACACTCATACGCATACTTGAAAAAAAATCTAAATCATTTTTTTTAAAGAGTAAAGGATAGGGACTGGTAAGATGACTCAGCAGGTAAAGGTGCTTGTCACCGAGCCTGACAATCTGAGTTTAATTTCTGGGACCCACACAGTGGAGGAAGAGAACCAACTCCCACAGGTTGCCTTCTGACTACTACCCGAGCACTATGTCCTGTTCCTCCATCCTAAATAAATATAGTATAATAAAAAAATTCTAAAGATAAAGGATGGGGATGATGAAGCATAGCACTCTTCACAAGAAAAGAGGGAGCACTGAGGGCCATAACCTCACATTCTCTGCCTGTTCTCTAATGTCAGCACCGCTGCTGCCTGATGACCTGGATTCTGAGCCTTTCTCCATATTGTATCGGCCAGCTTGCCTAGTTGCAACCAACTGTGACTTTAAACTGGAGAGGGATTTATGAAAGAAAAGAGTGTATATTTTATGGTATTTTGGGGAGGAATAGAGAGCTAAGATTCATGACCAGCTACCGTGACAGTTTTGGTAGCAGAAATAATGACATCATTGAGCACCAAAGCCTCCACACTGAGAAGAACCCCTTAACTCCATTCCGTCCCTTACTTAGAGGTGGTATCCTCTGAGCATATCACTCACTTCTGAATTCAGAACTTGTACTAGTGAGTCTTATTGTTGGAACTCAGGTCAGTGTCTTAACCTAGCTGCAAGGGAGTCAAGACACATGAGTTTTCTAACTTCTACCTTGGCAAGACAGCACTTAAATGACCAAAACATGAGAAGAGGTTTCAAAGATTTAGGTTGCCATAGATGACAAATATGTTTTTTACTGGTTTAGAGTCTAACATGTTGGCTCCCAAGACCAAGTCATTATAGGGAATGGCTATAAGAGAAATCCAGCCTATTGAGCTCCTGGCCCAATTGTGGGGAACTCTGAAAACAGTGTACTTGTATCTCCAAGTCTGGATGCCAAAATGGATCAGAGGACACGGTTTGTGGTTGTGTTGCATGTACCAGGAAATCATTCTGGGGCATCGGCATGCAGGTGAGAAGTTCAAATGAGACTGGATTGTGAGGGAGGGTGCGTGGGGGTAGCTGTTGTTTTGAACCTGTCTGTCACTGGCTTCTCCTGCCTTTGCTGTCCCCTTTCCAGTCAACAGTCAGTGAAGGATCTACAGGCCCTGAGCTGGTAGCTGACACACAGCAAAGTGGCCATCCTTGGCACATGCAGGGGCCACTCATGTCACAGTAACGAAGACTCCGTCAGAGCTCACAGTGGGGAACTGATACAGACAGGAACGATGGAGGCAGAATGCTAGATCTGCAGGCATAATGAAAGAATACATTATGTCAAGTAGAATGAGCTGGTGGGAAACAAGTGGTAGGTGTCAGCATCTCCTGCTCACCCTGCCTCAGAATGAGAGATGAACATGGGCTCATAAAGACCATTTTTTGGGGGGGTGGGGTTTACTTCATTATCCCAGAGATATAGATATAGATACAGATACAGATATAGATATAGATTTAGATATAGATATAGATATAGATATAGATATAGATATGATAAAGGGAGATGCTTGTAGAGTTGAGACTGAAGCTCTTGTCTCTGAGTGGGGTAAGGGTCTCCAAGGGACCAGTTGGGTGTCCCTTTCTAGTGAGAGGAGAACCTATGTTCAACATCCACTCAGGTGTGGGATCTCTAAGGGGCATTGTGTGTTACAGAGCCCAGTACCCTAGGGCTCCTGGGTTGGCCAAACTCTTCTCTGGCTGTCTCGACATAAAAGTAGCTGATGATTTCCCAGTCTGTGAGGGAGGGTCCAGCACCACGATGCAGTGGATAGAAGGGAGATGAAAGGGACCATCCTAGAACGTTCTCAACAAGGGATGGCTCCCTTAAGACTTAATGCCAAGTTAGCTGGCTCAGAAGGAGGAAGGGTGGGGACAATGGGTTACTTCACTGGGGTTGCTGTAATGAAGTATGACAAACTGCTTCACCACATAGTGTGGAGGACAGAAGTCTGAAATCGAGTGTCCACAGAGCCAAGTTCTCTCCGAAGATGCTCAGGAAGGACCTGTTCCAGGCCTCTCTCTCTCAGTTTCTGGAATTGCCTTGGCTCGTGTCAGCATACTGCCAGTCTTCACACGGTGTTCTTTCTATGTGTGTCTGTGTCCAAATCTTCCCTTTTTATAGACATGCCATGTTGGATAAGAAAGGAGCCCGTGTCACTCAAGTATGGCCTTAACGTCTGCAGTGGCTTTATTTCCAAATAAGTGCTCATTCTGAGGTCATGGAAGTTGAGATTTTTGCATATGAGTTTTGAGGGCGGTGGAGAGACACAATTCAACACCAACACGTGGGCCTCATCTGCTGACTTTCGGAAGGCAATTCGAATGTTCTGTTTCTGCACAGCTGACGGCCAGCATTGACAACCTTGTTTCATGTTCTCATCCCCCTGTAAACCGGATGATAATGAGAAATCTGGAGTAAACGGCCATGTCTCAGTCACCTTACATCTGCCAAGGATTTGGTTACCCCAAATTTGTGGATAACCTTCTTCCTGGGTTTACCCTCTGTGGGGGTAACACAGCTTCCTGTATCTCCGTGTTCTTAGCTGAAATAATAATAGTAGTTCCCTGTGGTGGTTAGTGTTGTTACCTTGACAGCATCTGAAAGCAGAAGGTGGACCTCTGGGGATGCCTGTGGGGCATTCTCTTTATTATCTTAATTGATAAGGAAAAAACGGACTTTTTTGGATTTGTTTGTTTTTTGACACAGGGTTTCATTGTGTAGCCCTGGCTGGCCTGGAACTGGTGTGTAGACCAGTCTGGCCTTGAAGGCCTTGAACCCATACAGATCCACTTGCCTTAACCTCCTGAGTGCTGAGATTAAAGCCTCATACCAGCACACCACAGTGCCCTGCTCTTGGAAGACCCATCTTAATTGTGGCAGGTCCGTTCTCTGGCCAGGGGATTCTGAACTATGTAAACTGGAAAGGGGGAACCATTCATCTTTGTTTCCCCGATTGCAGATGTGATGTGACCAGCTGCGTCAAGCTCCAGTGGCCTTGACTTCCCCAGCGTGAAGGATTGTACCCTGAACAGGAAGCTAGAATAAACCTGTTCTCTTTTAAGTTGCTTTTGTTGGAGTATTTTATCACAATAGGAAAGAAACAGGGGCAATCCTTGATTTGAGGGGGGCGGGGCGCTACCGAGCACAGGGCTCTGAGCACAAAGTGGGAAGCCAGAAGACAACTTTTCCTCAGCACCCTACAAAGCTCTGTATGTATAATCTCTTTCCTTGGGTGGTGCTGAGATCCTGCAAGGGCAGGGGGCAGAGGGGTAACCGCACATGCTCTTCTCTCGTCCTTTCCACTTCTTTTGCAGATCTTGGAGACATTTGTTTCTCCTGCTGGAGCCTGCCTGTTCCACCTTCTGCTGACCCTCTGGTCATCCCCCTGTTGTCCACTTTCGTTTGTTCTAAGGTACAGGGGCATGGCTTAAGCCGACTGTTATCCAGGGCTTTTATGGGCATGGGTTGTGCTAGGTGCCCAGTTTCAGAGACACCCCGAGAAGAACACACAGGGGTCTAGGTGCTCCTTCCAAAGAGCTCTCTGACCTTGGAAAGTGAGACAGGTCCTCAGCGGTTGGGGAAGTGGAGGCGGGGGTGTGGAAGCTGAGCCACAGGATTTTAGAGTGGTTGGCACAATTGGAATGCCCCTGTTTCAGCTGCCTCTGGCTACAGATGGGTAGATAATGTGCCAAGGTCAAATGTTGGGTGGTGCCCAGCTCCAGAAGCCAGGCCTTTGAAGGGCATCCGCTGAACTGAGACTTGAGGTGTTGATGGCAATTGCTTCCAGGGGTCTGTGATCTCCTGTCCAGGCTGGAGAGGCTTGTATGTGCGGAGGGGGTCTCCTCCAGTGCTCCTGAGGGGAAGGGAGGGGTGGCTAAAAGCAAGGTGGAGGAGTGTGTTTGAGGGATTGTGGGAATTTAGGGCCGTGCACCCGCCCCTCCTCCCCCCGCAATGCGTGGGGCGCTTGGAGAGGGGTCTTGCGGGCAGGTGGGATCCTGCGGGGACCCGAGCGCGGAGTCCGCGCTGGCCCGGGCGGGGTAAGTCAGGGCTCGTCCGCTCCCATTGTGCGGCCGGGCGGCGGCTGGCCGGTCGAGCCAAGCGCTAGGAGGTGGAGCCGTGGGCTGCGGGCTCCGGCGCCTGCGTCCAACCCGGCCGGGCTCTGCGCGGCGAGAGGCCGGACGGGAACCCGGCAGCCGCGCCCCGGAGCGAGCGGGGAGGGACATGGGGCGCGGCGGCTCTCCCAGGCCCCGCAGGTTCCGGAGCCCCGAGGTACTTAAGGGCGAGGCGTGGGCCCCAGGCCGGGTGGGGACATCGGGCTGACCCGAACCGGGCTGGGCCTCGGAAGGGAGCACGGACTGGACACTGGGATGTAGCTCCCTGGAGGGGGCCCACTAGCCTGAATCTTGACCCCGCCTTCCTCCCCCAGGGCTCCCAAAGAGGTCTCCGCAGCGCCCCCTTCTTCTCACCCAGGGTTTGGGTCCTATAGTGATTGAGAGACTCCTAAGTCTTCAGCCCTACCATGGCTAATGGGGTGATCCCACCGCCCGGGGGCGCCTCCCCCCTACCCCAGGTGACTGATGCGTGGAGGGTGGGGTGGGGGAGGAGGGGCAGGATGGGTGGTGTGTCCTCTGGCTGACCCTGGGACCACCAGATCCAGGCATGGAGCTGTACTGGTGGTGTGGAGGAAGAGGGGGTCTGTTAGTACTTCACGCATCTGTAGCTGGTGCTCCCAAGGCCTGGAGAAGCCCTCAGAGGGTGTTTTGGGGATGTTGATGCAGGCAAGGGTGAGGATGTTGGGAAGGTTGAAGTATGGAGTTGGGAGTGGTGGTGGGTGTTCATGAACTAGGAGTCCTTAGGAGAGGCTATCTGGCCTGCAGGTCCGGGTGCCCTTGGAGGAGCCCCCCCTGGGTCCAGACGTAGAAGAGGAGGATGATGACTTGGGCAAGACCTTGGCTGTGAGCAGGTTTGGGGACCTCATCAGCAAGACCCCGGCCTGGGACCCCGAGAAGCCTAGCCGCAGCTACAGCGAGCGGGACTTTGAGTGTGGGTAGCCTGGGGACCCCTAGTGCGGCAGCCTTCACCACCATCACCTTCATCGCCACCATTACCGCGCTCACCTCCGGCTTGATCACTCAGTGCCACCCTGTGCTGGACGCTGTGCTGGGCCACCATGCCGTGTTAAGTCATCCTGCCTTCCACACCATCACCTGTTCACCCGTCAGGGGAGCTGGGCTCCAGACCAGGGGAGATGGAGGGGAGATGGGCTTGAGGCTCCCTCTGTGACCTTCATCATCCACCCTGGCCCCACTCACTCCCTTCTCTACCATATTCCCTGGTGTGTCTTCCCTCAGCTTCTGGTTCTCTTCTCTATCACATCCCCTACTCCCTTCTGCGACTTTTCCCTCTCTGTCACCCTTGACCCCACTCTGCCAGGCCTCACCAACGACAGGAGCGTGGACACAGTAGTTGGGAGGGGCGTACTGGCTCTAGAGGAAGGGTTAGGGTGCCCTTGTTTGAGACTTTGAGCTAGAATAAGGTGTGTGCTCCTTGGGGGGCGGGGAGCCCTACTCTGCTTCAGGGGTCTCAACCAACTCTCCTGCACCCCCAGTTCACCGGCACACATCCCACCACACCCATCACCCGCTCTCAGCCCGCCTGCCTCCACCCCACAAGCTGCGGCGACTGCCCCCCACCTCTGCTCGGCACACCAGGAGGAAGAGGAAGAAGGAGAAGACCTCTGCTCCCCCTTCAGAAGGGACACCCCCTATCCAGGAGGAGGGGGGAGCTGGAGCAGATGAGGAGGAGGAGGAAGAAGAGGAAGAGGAAGGAGAGTCCGAGGCAGAGCCTGTGGAGCCTCCACCCTTGGGGCCCCCACAGAAAGCAAAGGTAGTGTCTACTCATTGAAGGAGGGTTGGCTGGCCAAGGGATTGGTACAGAGTGGATGCAGGACACAGTAAGGTGGCTGCAGGGAGGTAAGTCTGTCCATGTGTGTCCACAGTTCTCCATTGGAAGTGATGAGGATGAGAGCCCGGGCCTTTCTAACAAGGTTGCCTGTACCAAGGCCCTCCCTTCTGTGGGTCTGCACTCTGACCAGAGCCCCCAGCGCTCCGGCAGGTACTGGTCCCAGCTCCCTGGACCCAGCTAGCCCTCATGGAGCAGAACCCACTGCAGTCCAGAGCAGCTGACCCAAGTCCTTGACACTTACCTGATTCTTAACCCTGAATAATGTCCCTAGGTGTGACCTGGAAAGTGAAGAATAGGATGGGAGCTTCATCTATCTCTGGGTTTCTAAGTGGGAGGGAGCAAGAGACGAGAAAGGAAAGAGTTGAGCCAGAGGTCAAGGGTCCTCTAGACCTGAAGTGTTGATGAAGAGGAAGGGGTACAGGTAGATGAGATGAGCCAGCAGTGGGAAGGATGGGCCTGTGTATTCACTCTGGCTCCTGAGACCAGGGAAGTAACAGGAACCCACTAGCTTAGCCAACTCCTTGCCTCTCTCCATCAAACCTAAGGCTTATGTTGCTTCCTCAGCTCTCCCAGCCCCCGAGCCCGGACTTCCAGAATCTCTACAGAGAAGACCCGGCCCTGGAGTCCATCAGCCAGCTATGATCTGCGGGAGCGATTGTGCCCGGGCAGTGCCCTGGGTAACCCTGGGCCAGAGCAGCGGGTGCCCACTGATGAGGCTGAGGCCCAAATGCTGGGTTCTGCAGATCTGGATGACATGAAGAGTGAGTGGACCTTGAAGAGGCCCCCACCCCCAACCTGGGGCTTAGTCCTTTGCCAGTGTCTCAGTGGCAGAGGGAGCTTAATCTCACAAAGCTACCTCTCTTCCAGAGCTGTTTCCCTCTGTGTCACTCACGAGTGCTCTCTGAGTCACCCATTGCATAAAACGGCCCTCTTCCTCATGTACTCTTGGAGGGAAGCTCTCTTGAGACCTCACTGCTCTGTAAACTCTACTTTCCCCCACCTGCCTGGAGGCTGAGGACTGAGCCGCACTGCCAGGCCCCGCTTCTCCCCAAGCCAGGCCTGCCAATGCCCTTACTCCTTCCTACCACCCTTGGCCTGGCCTGGCTGTGATCTCGGCACATTCCTTCCATCTTATCAGTGCCTGGCTTTGGTGCCACCTGTCATCACCCATGGGGCTCTGTGCCCAGGCTAGGGGCATCACTGGTCTCCCCCCTCCTCCTCCTAAGATTCACAGGGTGTGGGCGGGGGCAGAGGTGGGGGGAGTTAGGGCTTTGAGCTAATACGTCATGGAAAGTTGCCAGGGCCTGAGGACAGGGACAGGAACAATCCGATGGCAGCGGGATTGGGGGGGGTCATAGGGAGGGTGTATTTACAGATCCAGGGTGGGAGCTGGTAGCAGCAGAAATAGACTTGGGGGGCCAGGGAAATTGGGAGCAGGAAACCTTACCACCTCCAGCTCTGTGTGGGCAAAGGCTGTTCCTGCAGGAGGCTCCCACCTCTTGGGGCATCCAGGGTTCTGGGAAGGATCAGGGGCTGAGGCCTTGGCCACCAGGGGAATGACGAGCACACTGGACAAGGTCATGGAACCCAATGGGGCTCTGAGTCCTGGGCCCAGGGACACTGAAGACCGGGGCTCTGGGAAGAATCCAGTTCCCGGCTCTGGTGACTTGCTGGCCTCAGAGGATTTGGAAATGTTTGTATTGGACTTTGAAGACTATGGCCTGTGGGAGCCCATGAGGGGCCACCCGAGCCCCCTGGCAGGGGTAGCTGCTTGTGAGTAACTGGGCAGCCAGCCTGTCCCCAGCTGTTCGCCTGGGCAGGGCAAGTGGGAGGGTGACCAGGCAGCCCTGAAGAAGCCTGTTGGATGGGTACTAGTGAGGCTGGGATTCAGGTGTTGTAGATTTGGGGGAGCCAGGGAGGACCAGTGGGTATGGTAGGGGCTTCGGGGTCTGGATGGGGCTGAAGACGTAAGTTGGGATCTGCTTTCAGTTGTGGCTCGGTCCGTGGTACAAGGTGGCTCTGTACTGTGTCTTTCCACTTCCTGAGAGTCAGTCTCCAGATCTGGGAAGTGGCCACCTGGATTATGTGGTCTGTCATGACAACCAGGTGGACTTGGTGGGGACAACAGGGACCTGGTGCGTGTGGGCCGTGTAAGTCAGACCCAGAGATGGATTCTTGGGGCCTTGTCCACAGGCCATCGGCTGGAGGACAACCCTGGTGTGAGGAGACACTTAGTGAAGAAACCATCTCGGACCCAGGGTGGGAGAGGCAGCCCCAGTGGCCTGGCTCCCATCCTGCGCAGGAAGAAGAAGAAAAAGAAGTTGGATCGGAGGCCTCATGAAGTATAGTAGCCTGCGGGTGTTGACCTTTGGGATCCAGTTTTCCTCTCCTGACAGCCCTAACCCTGGCAGCCTCCGGGCCCTCACCTCGATACCCACTGCAGGTGTTCGTGGAGCTGAATGAGCTGATGTTGGACCGTAGCCAGGAGCCACACTGGCGGGAGACGGCACGATGGATCAAGTTCGAGGAAGATGTCGAGGAGGAGACGGAGCGCTGGGGGAAGCCCCACGTCGCTTCCCTCTCCTTCCGGAGCCTGCTGGAGCTCAGGAGGACCATTGCCCAGGGTAGGGCTCCTCAGTCTGGCCTGAGCCACTGGGACCTTCTCCCCACCATAGCTCAGCCTGTGTTGGGCTGCCCAGTTCCCTGGGACCACTCTGGGAGTTCTGCGGGGCAGGGCTGTGGATTCCACCTGGGGGCATAGTGGACCTTCTGGCTATCTGCACTCTAAGCCAAGACTCGCCTCCAATGGCTCCTCTTTTGCTCTGCTTTCATGTCCTCCCCCAGCTGCCTGTGAAGTGTGTTATCTGCCGTCGGACACTGGCACTCAGCTCCCGTAGCATATTTGCCTGCCCTTGGGGAGCGAGGCTGTGGGGTGGGTCTCCTGTCTGGCAGGACGGCTCCTCCTCTTATTGTGTCCTAGGAGCGGCTCTCCTGGACTTGGAGCAGACCACCCTGCCGGGCATCGCTCACCTTGTGGTGGAGACCATGATCGTATCTGACCAGATCCGGCCCGAGGACAGGGCTAGTGTCCTACGGACTCTGCTCCTGAAGCACAGGTGTGAGGGGCTGGGAAGAGGGCTCTGTCTGCTTCGGCTGTCCTTCTGGGAGCGTTGACCCTTCTGAGAGGGTCTCAGTCTGAGCATGCATCCTTAACGCGCTTCTGTCTTTCTACAGCCTCAACCAATAGAAAGCTCTCACATTAAGGAAAAGGGCTGGAGGCTGTGGTCCTCTCACCTCTCACCTCCTTGTGACCTCGGTCTAACACAAGCCTCTCCAACTGACCTTGTCTCCTTCTTTAGCCATCCCAACGATGACAAGGACAGTGGCTTTTTCCCTCGGAATCCATCCAGTTCCAGTGTGAACTCAGTCCTGGGCAATCACCATCCAACCCCTAGTCATGGCCCTGATGGTGCGGTACCCACCATGGCTGATGACCCAGGGGAGCCAGCCCCGTTGTGGCCGCATGACCCAGATGCCAAGGAGGTCAGTGACCTTGTCTGACTTGGGCCTGGGAACTTAGAAGATGCCCAGTTTAGTTGAGAAGGTTGGATGCCTGGCACGGTGCCCAGCATGCTGTGGGTCTGTGGGTGGCACCCACAAGGACTCCCTGTGCTGGCAATACAGGGTTTTGGTGTGGTGATGTGCCTGATCCACGGGAGCCATGCAGCTGATAAAGCTGAGGTGGGGTAGGGCATCGAGGAGGGTGCAGGACCCTTCTAAAAGGCCGGGGAGAGAGGAAACAGGGCCCAGACCTAGGGCTGGGGCAAGGGGTGGGAGGGCCTGCCGTGGCCTCCAGGCTGGGTCCCAGCCCTATTCCAGTTCTGTGTCCTCAGAAACCCCTCCACATGCCCGGAGGAGATGGTCACCGGGGGAAAAGCCTGAAACTGCTGGAGAAGATCCCCGAAGATGCCGAGGCTACTGTTGTGCTTGTGGGTAAGGGGGGCTGGGTGCCGGGGACGGGGTTTGCTGAGTGCCCTCTCCTGTGCTCTGTTCCCCTGGACCTCTGGAGGAGGCTCCTGTTGAGTCCTTTCTTCCCCGTTCCCGCCTGCTTCCATGCCATCCCCTTCCACCGTGAACTACTGCTAGTTTAATATAGCACCGCTGTAGGAATTAGGAAGAAAGCAGTCTTTATGTGCTAGCCTTAATTTCCCCCTATGGGTAGCAGTTAGGTGACTAGAAACATGGAGGTGGACAGGGGGCTTTTAGAGCTGAGGTTTCTTTTGCAATGCCCAACTGCCCCACTGTACAGAAGAACCCGGGTCTCCCTTCCAGGGCCTGCCTCGACTGTTCCCCCTTTGTCCATCACCGCCCTCTGCTTTCTCTAGGCTGCGTGCCTTTCCTGGAGCAGCCCGCAGCAGCCTTTGTGCGGCTCAGCGAGGCTGTTCTCTTGGAGTCTGTGCTGGAGGTCCCCGTACCTGTCCGCTTCCTCTTTGTGATGCTGGGGCCCCGCCACACCAGCACCGACTATCACGAGCTCGGACGCTCCATCGCCACCCTCATGTCTGACAAGGTTAGTCCTCTCACCTGGGATGTGAGGCCCGTCCACCTGGGACCTGCTTGTCCCTTAGCTGTCTCTAACTGTGTCTGGAGTGGAGTTGGCGAGCTGTTAGCCCAGGGTCGAAGACAGAACCCTGGGCTGTGCACGGAAAAGAATGGTAACAGAACAGCCCACACTCAGTGCCTTGGATGTAGTAGGAGATGTGGACTTGAAGGGTTGGGGGTGCTGACCATGACTGGCCTCAGATAGGAGGGTCTCCTAACCATGTTGATGTCTGAGGTGCTCATTAGCCTGTAGGAGATGGGCACTGCCCAGTCAGATATGTTCTGGAGTTCCCTCCTAGACTGTCCTGGTGCATATGGCTGTCTGTCTTCCCCACCCTACCTCTGTGACCCAATGCCACCTCTCTGAAATCTTCTTCCTGGGCTCTCTTGGCCCATCCCTGAGAGCCAAACTCTCTTCCCAGCTGTTTCACGAGGCTGCCTACCAGGCAGATGACCGGCAGGACCTTTTGGGTGCCATCAGCGAGTTCTTGGATGGCAGCATCGTGATACCCCCATCGGAGGTGGAGGGCCGTGACCTACTACGCTCCGTGGCTGCCTTCCAGCGTGAGCTCCTGAGGAAGCGGCGGGAGCGGGAACAGACCAAAGTGGAGATGACCACCCGGGGGGGCTATGTGGCCCCTGGCAAAGGTTAGACCCCAGCCCAGTCCTGACTCTCTGAATCCTTCGTGTCCTTACCGTCCCTGCCCGCAATGCTGTGGGGGATGCAGCCAGGCCTTCCAGACAGGAAGGAGTGGCCTGTGTTCCATCAGCATCTTGTTCCCTTCCCCAGAACTGTCTTTGGAGATGGGGGGCTCCGAGGCAACCTCTGAAGACGATCCCCTGCAGCGGACAGGCTCAGTGTTTGGGGGGCTAGTGCGGGATGTGAAGCGCCGGTACCCACACTACCCCAGTGACCTGCGGGACGCATTACACTCCCAGTGTGTGGCGGCCGTGCTCTTCATCTACTTTGCAGCCCTCAGCCCTGCCATCACCTTTGGGGGGCTGCTAGGTGAGGCTCCTGGGGTCACTGTGGGGGCCAGATGTCACCTGCAAGGTTATGTGGTTCCCATCACTTAGCGGGGTGTGGACAGAGGGGATAGGGAAGCTGCAGCTCCCTACTGGGTCAGAAACCCCAGCGATCTCTTTGTTTTGGGAGCTGAAAAAATGAGGGGTACAAGGATAGGATTGCTGTGGTCTCCTGGGGAGTGTGGGTGAGGGCTTGTCTGTCATTCTGGGAGCTGTTCTGCTCTTGCTGGGGAGCTAGATGAGGAAGGGACTGGACAGGAAGAGCCAGGCTACGGCCACCCCGCTGACCCCTTTCCACCCCAGGAGAGAAGACGGAGGGGCTGATGGGCGTGTCGGAGCTGATTGTGTCCACGGCTGTGCTTGGGGTCCTCTTCTCTCTGCTGGGGGCCCAGCCACTGCTCGTGGTGGGCTTCTCTGGACCTCTGCTGGTCTTTGAAGAAGCCTTCTTCAAGGTGAAGCCTGCTCCCTACCCCAGGCACTGCCCCTCCTGCCCGCCCTTGTCAGCCCCTTATCCGGGTGTCCAGGAGCTGGGTCTCTGTACTCTGTCCCTTCTTGGAGTCCACCCCTGTTCAACCCACAGGCACCAGCTCCGGGGCAGACGGGCCCCCTGTAGGTAACCACCCTCCTTACTGTCTCCAGTTCTGCCGAGCTCAGGACCTGGAATACCTCACTGGTCGAGTGTGGGTGGGCCTCTGGCTGGTGGTCTTCGTCCTGGCCCTGGTGGCCGCAGAGGGCAGCTTCCTGGTCCGCTACATCTCGCCCTTTACCCAGGAGATCTTCGCTTTCCTCATCTCGCTAATTTTCATCTATGAGACTTTTCACAAGCTCTACAAGGTGTGGCAGTTCTCGGAGGGTGGGTAGGGACAGGGAGGTGGCGCCCTAGGGAGGCCTGGAGCTTGCTGAGAGCAAGGGAGAGGGAGAGGGGTTTCATTTGAGTGTGTGTGTGTGTGTGTAAGTGGAGGTTAGGGACACCAGGGCTGGGTTTGCCATCTGCCTGTGGACAGTGAGGCATCCTCTTCTCCACACACAGGTGTTCACAGAGCATCCCTTGCTGCCATTCTACCCACCGGAGGGGGCCCTGGAGGGGACCCTGGAGACTGGCTTGGAACTGAATAGTAGTGCCCTGCCTCCCACAGAGGGACCACCAGGCCCAAGGAACCAGCCCAATACAGCTCTGCTCTCCCTCATCCTCATGCTGGGGACTTTCCTGATCGCCTTCTTCCTGCGCAAGTTCAGGAACAGCCGCTTCCTGGGAGGCAAGGTACCCCTGTCTCCCTTGATTCCTGTGTCCCTGCCAGGCTCAGCTCCTGAGAGTCTTCCTCCTGCCCCCTCCCGGCCAACAAGACAGTAGTGCCTCCCAGCTGTGGCTGGGACACAGGAAAGTCACCTAGAGGGACATCTTAGGGTACTTTTCAGATTGGCCCCAGAAATGGTTGGGGGTGTCTCCTGACCCTCATCCTCTGGCCGCCCTTGGCAGGCTCGACGCATCATTGGGGACTTCGGCATTCCCATTTCCATCTTGGTGATGGTCCTGGTGGACTACTC
>CABHPQ010155125.1:0-31357 GCA_902168405.1 Peromyscus aztecus
CACTTGGGAGAACAAGGGCAGATGGTGATGAGTTCCAGGCCAGTTTCGAACTACATGGGACGATCCTATTTCACAAACAAGACAGAAGAGGGAGGGGAGGGGAATGTGTGCTTAGGCCTTTTGTATGACTCCAAAGTTGGCCTGCCATTGCCGTCTCTGGAAAGGGAAAGGGAATACCCTCTTCAATCCTTCAAGAGTCAACTTGTGAAAAGACCACGTGGCTCTCAGCTCTCCCCTTCCCTTTCTTTCCTCTGATGTAGTTAAGCTTATCAGTGTGTAGTTGAGGAAATGGAGGATCGAGGTGGCAAAGCCACATCTTAGTTATGAAATTAGTATAGGCCTAGAATTGATACCTAGGCTCCTGACTCTACGGGACCCTATCAACCTCCACTCTGCCTTTCACAAGCCTGCTTCCTGGCGGTCCCCTTCCCACAGGCTCTCACCATTATCCTAACTGCAGTTTAGGGTAAGACACACTTTATGTTGAGGATTCAGCCCGGGCACTGTGCACGCCTCCTGTGTCCTATTTCATCTTAGCAGCTTTACGAAGTCCATACAATTAGAATCAGTACATTACAGGAGACTCAAGTACAGTCCAGGGAGGGTAGACAGCTGAGACCCTACGACTAGCTCTGGGACAATAGCCCACACTTTTACACAACTGCCCAGTTCCCCACCAAGGCCTCCCTTCCCCCACGATTCCCATTCCTCTGCAGAATGGAAGTTTTGGGGTTTGCTTTTTAGTCTGTTGATAATAGTTTAAGATCAAGCACAAGTACTCTGTGTATCAGCCTAAGAGTCACAGGCTAGGTGCTTAAGTGACAACTTATCTTCATCTAATTCTGGTGGAAGGGCATCTGACATTGCGGTGCCCTTCGTGTGGTTTCCCTCAGGCTCTCTCCTACCCTCCTACATGGCCTTTTCTCCCATGAGCCCTCTCACCCGAGTACCCTTAGTGTAACCAATATCCTCATTTTCTCTTATTCTGAGGGCATCTGTCATATTGAATTAAGGCCCTGTGTGTTTAATCACGTCTTTAAAAACCCATCTCTAAATATCATCGCATTCTGGCATACTAGGCATTAAGACTTCAGCATATGACTTGGGGTGAGCGTGGACCTCAGCCCGTAACAGCCTGACATGTTGTCTCTTCTCATAGTATTTTCATATCGAAAGAGGTTTCTTAGATCCCTAATCCTGAAGGAGCAACCTGCCGTGGTGTGTCACACACTGAGGTGCTCAGGTGGATGCTGTTTGTTGGTTGTGGGAAGAGCACAGGCTGACCGTGGATTTTAACCTCGCTTCCCGTGACACTGGCCAACCCTGACTCTCAGCTCCGTATTTGTTCTCTCAGGCAATTTGAGGAGAGACAAATCCAACAAGCATGGCAGGCTCATGGGAGCCTCACTGATACCGCACATTTCTAATGACTGTCCCTTCTAGAAGAATCTGTAAGTCTCACAGTGTAATGTGCCTAACAGCTATTTTCAAATTCCAGAGGTGTCACGGGTGAATTCCCAGGGTCAGCAAATGACAGGACTCCAGGGCCATTTGCTGTGAACTCCAGAGCTATTTGCTTGGTGTGCAAATAACTCCCTAGCTCCTGACTGAAGAGTGGCCAATTCCTCTTTCTCAGGAAGGCCCTTAAGTTCTGTTTATAAATCTTCTTTTGTCATAAAATCCAGAGGCAGAGAGCCTCCGGTTGCTCTCTGGCTGTTTCCTGGAATGAAGTAAAACCCAGGCCAGGATGTGGGGACAGTCCGTAGGAGTGGGCATTAAGTGCTCACCACCTGGAGCCCACGGTATCAGGAGTCCATGAAGAAACAAGGAAGAAGCCTGCGGGTTACAAAATCACTTGGATTTCTCCTCTCCTGGGTAATGTGGTGTTTTACACAGTGGCTCCATTGTTCAAAACAGAATGGGAGCCAAACTCCTGTCCTGAGGAAGAATGGGAACCCCCGCCCCTCGCCCCAATCCTTCTCTTTCTGGCTCCTTCCCGTTCTCTATCTATCTTGGCATTTGAACCTGCTGTTCAGGGGAAACGGGTTGGTGAGGATAGTACATTCTATTCGGTGTGTAACCCTTGTCAAACAGGTGTCTGCCTAGGGACGGACGTAAATGATGCCTGGCGTCTCCCTCTCCTCACCACTGTGTCTTATCACCCACAAACCTCTGTCTATAACTTCTCTTGAAGAAGAGCCGGGTTCAATGTATTCCTTTTTGTTTAGACCAAAATCCAGCACAGCAAAACATTAAAAATGAAGGCGTTCCTCCCCAGCTTTGGTATACAACCCTAACTGTTCTGCTAGACTGGTGAGGCTCACCCATGCTGCTTGATGCCCCTGGGCCTTAACACTCTCCCTCCTGTAAAGTCTGGGCTAGGCTTAGAAAAACAATCCTGTCATTACACAGCTGACCTCCTGGCCAGGCTGCCCCTCTCCTGTGTGAGGGACTGCGGAGTGTCTTGTCTTGTCTCTTGAGTGGGTGAGGTGTGGAACCCCGAGATGCCGTACACCATGTGCAAATCTCCCTACAAGAGAGCCCTCCTGGGAACAAGTCTAGGCTTTACCCACAGAGCTTAAGTGTTCCTGAAAGCAGGTCAGAGCTTGAGAGAGAGGGTGGGTGGGTCCAAGAAGGGGAGGTGCCATACATTTGTTTTTGATCTTCAGAACACACCAGATGGACTTACGTTATCTTGGGATCTGTCAGTGAGCATTCTTGTCAGGAGGCCAGAGGATGGTGCCAGAACCTTGTGTGCTAGGCTGTGCTGAAGAGTGACATTTCCTTCTGTGACTCGAGAGACTGAGGCCTGCTTCCGGCTCCGAGTGAGGCAGGTGTTGGGCAGAGAGCTATATTGGCCCACGGGCCCTACTGTTTCCTTCACAGGCCTTGGGCCTGGTAGCTGGCCAAGAATCCATCTATCCAGTCTTCTCTCTTCTCCTGCCTCCTTCTTCTCTTAAAAAGTTAATAAATGTTCACTTTCTCTTCTCAACGCCATAACAAAAACCGATGCTTCCAAATGAGAGGATGAGACCACAGTGAAGCGTATGTCCTGCATCACGTGACCTTCGTTGGGTCATGAAGAGCTGTTTTACACATTACTGATCCAGAACACCTTTGGGGCGGTAACTGTTTAAGTACTGTATATTTTTCACATACTTGAGCTTTAAATTTTTCATTGTAGAACTTTCTCACACATACATACCATAGCAAACACGTGACTAGTTTGAAACTAACCTGAAATATTTGTCCATGGAACTGAGAAGGATTTTTTTTTTTTTACATGAATCACAACCATCTGGTTGCACGCAGGAAATGAGCTATTTGGCAAATACCTTCCGTTTTATCTGCCAGTGAATTCTCCTCCTCCCTCTGCAGCAAGCAGTGTGCTCAGTGGCCTCTGACCCATGACCTCTGACACAGTTATCATCTGTAGGCTTGCGGTATCCATGTTACCACAGCCACTAAACACAGCTGCCTGGGTTAATAACGCAGAGTCATCTGTGTGTGTGTGTATGTGTGTGTGTGTGGGGGGGTGTTGTGTCTCCGACACCCACTTCACAGCCCTGTGCTCAAGGCAAGCAGCGTTTGACTTGCAAATTAGCATCCCGCCCAGCAAAGTGACTTTCCAGGTAGGAAGAACAGACTTTTGAACAGTAAAGCTTAGGTGAGAAGAGTCCGTAGGCCAAGTGAGTCATCCAGTCAGGGTGACAAGTGTATGTGACTTGGCATGTCCCAGGAGCCTTACTAATCACTTAGCCTGAAACACCTTTCTTGTGTGCTGACCCAGTGTTCTGGATCTGCTATGTACCCCTAGTAGTGAAAGCCCAGGATTATGGTGCTAGGAGCCTTGTCCTGGGCCGTGACCCTCCTCGCTCATTCCATGTGAACTGTCACAGAGGTTGGGTTGGGGCCTCCTCAAGACATGGATAGTGAGGAGCTAGAGGAACAGCAAAGACCGTACCTTCTGCACCAGAAGCATCTCAGACATATCCAGGAAGCCTGCCTGAGGAGGCATAATCTCGACAGTTAGACAAAGCTCCTCATGCATAAGTCAGGAAGGAATCTTCAGGTGGGCAATGACTCCTCCAAACGGAGGACCTGGGTGTCTATTTGGTCCAGAGAGAGTTGCAAGTTGTGGGGTGCAACTGCATCCCCTCATTATAGACACCACAGTGGGACAGACAGGTCGGGATCAATAGTTAAACCCACATAACCTCTCTCTGACCCCAAATCATCCCACACAGGCAGGTCCAAACCTCAAGCTCCAAGCAATGGTCTGGAAGTTTCCTGAAGTCTGGAAATGCTTGCAAAGTGTATTCTGTGTGCAGTTGGTAGCAAGGATGGTTTGTGGGGAGAAAACAACTAGAACTCTTCCTTTGCCTTCTTCAAAACTAGACAGCCTGGGGCCAATGAAAGGGCTCCCCAGGTAAAGGGGCCTGCCTTCAAGGCTGACCAGTTGAGTTCAATTCCCCAGCCCCACATAGTGGAAGGGGAGAACTGACTTCTGAAAGTTGACCTCTGACCACCACCTGCACGCCATGGCACCCAAGCACAGCCCCCCACACACACACACACTCACAAAACCAATTAAAATATAATTTTAAAAAAGGTCTAAATGCGTTTTTTGTACTTGGTTTGTTGGTAATGGTCCGCTAGGGGATTATGGGCAGCTAATGATTGTTGGGGGAATGCAATTTCTTCAGGGGTGCAGCCATTGATAAGTTCCCTTACTTCAGCAAATAACCTCTCACCCGTTCTCAGGCAAGAATCTCAAACTCACTGGGTCACACGCAAAAGGAAGACGTGAATGTGAGAGGCCTTGCCAAGAACAGTGCCGTAGGAGAGGGAGGGTAAGATGGAGGGGTGGGGGTGGACATGACTAAAATTCATTCTATGAGTGTATAAAAGTATTTTTAAAAACTGAGTATGGAGTCACAGAGAGTTTAGGGTTAAGAAGATCCAGTATTTTTTCCCCTAAGATAAAAAGGGAAATGTCCTTAGGACAAAGATTGGGTGTGCTTCAACTTGGACACACTAGAACAATTCTAAAGGTAGATTTTCTTGCTCAGTTTGAGAACTGATAAGGCACAGAGCCTGAAAACCGTTCATTTAAAGCTTCAGTCCTGCCTTTCTTCAGTTCTTTTTCTGGGTGGTGGAGTGCTCCCAGAAACTTATGATTATGCATGAGAATTATGGA
The DNA here is from genome assembly GCA_902168405.1 of Peromyscus aztecus. Classification (NCBI taxonomy): domain Eukaryota; kingdom Metazoa; phylum Chordata; class Mammalia; order Rodentia; family Cricetidae; genus Peromyscus; species Peromyscus aztecus. The sequence goes on from CABHPQ010155125.1 coordinate 5,201, forward strand.
TACACAATAATAACAAATTTTCAAAGAGCATTCCCCAATCACCTGCTTATTAATTAACATATTAATATCCAAACTGTCAATTAAAATGGGCAGCAAACTGTATAATTGTGTGTGTGTTTGTGTATGTAGTGCACATTTAAATATCACTAGAGGTGTTTAGATTATGAAAGGATCTTAAGAAACATTAACAACTACTCCTTTGGAAAATCTTACTGATATTCCCAATCTATTGCCTTTCTAGTTTCAAACAAATGTCTTCTCATGTTTTCTGACAGCAGGTAAGAGGGCAGACTGGGAGTTGGATTCTCCATCAGGAATGGTGAATACATAATATGTTCATCGGCCTCTGGATTTTCCTGGGTCAGAACCATCCTACCTCTGCAGCCAGAGCATCCGAGACCTAGTTTTGCTCACCCCCTTGGCTCAGAAAAATCTCAGTTTATCGACTAGAGCCTGAGCTCCCAGATCAGCTTCTGAGTCTCCCCACGGTCTGGCCCCAGCCCAATCTCCACTTCTGTTTCCCACACACTTATTTGTCCCCACCCTAGAAGGCACACCCTAGACTCGCCTCTGAGGGCCAAGCCCTGGTCTTCCGTGTCTACAGTGCTCATGTGCTGACTTCTACCCGACCCAGCCCCAACTTCATCGCTGATTTTGGAATTCTTGACCTTTCTTCATTTATGAAATGGAGGCTTTCCCTTGCCTTCCTCAGTATCCCAGCAGCTCTTCCCTTCCCCCGTGCTGGCCAGCTCTGTCTATCACATGTATTTCCCACGCTAGTGCGTCAGACTACTTCTTGGAAAGGCTTCAAGGGTTAATCTCTCCTCTCTAGAAGTGACTTGAAAACATAGGTTGACCATCCCTTGTCTGAAATGCTTTGAGTCCAGAACTGTTTGGAGTTCACATTTCTACCCCTAGATTTTGGAATATTGTCATATAAATAACGAGCTTCCTGGAGAACAGGACTCCTGCCAAATTACAACATTTCTTTCTGTTTCAGATATAACTTGTGCACACAGTCCGAATGGAAGTATACAATACTTTAGTATATGCATAGTTTGACAAGACCTGTCCCCTGAGATCGGTGTAGAAATGGGGCATTATTTCAAAGCTCACAGTTTTTTAATTTTGGAGCATTGTGAACTTGGGCTTTTTGTTTTGGTTTGGTTTTGGTTGAGAAATGCTCGGCTGTAGTTGGTACATAATAAATGTTAAATTGATATTTGCTGTCTTCTGCATGTGCTAAATCTTTCAAGAGATTCATAATGCCTGTGAAACCTCGCTAGACTGGTTAAATTCAAGATTCTGGTCTGATTTGGTAAAACATTTGCTCATTAGAGAACAGTTTACAGAATGCAACATTATTATTTTTGAGTACAAGCCTTGATCTGAGCTAGGCTGTTCCATAGCACCCTTCCTGTAATTGGTCCCAGTGAGTGATCTGAAGTTACCCTATCACTATAGCCCCAAAAGGATCATCTGTGCTTCAAATCCAGCCCAGTTACTGATACAAAAGTGGCTTTTTCCAAAGGCTTTATCTAAGAAAACAGCGTATTTACCACATTTATTCCAATTTTTGCTAAGATTGGATGAATAAACTTTATTGTAGCTATTGTCAAAATAGCTACAAATGTTGAGATTATTGCATTTAGAAGCAAGAAACTCCAGCATCACCAGGCAAAATACAGGGAATATGAAAGCGAAATGAGTCTGTTCTTTCACGGTGAACTAGTCAGGAAACATTGGTTCATTTAGTTAACCACCATCCCTTGATTGCAGACCATTTCTAACGTGATTAGATTTCAAAGTTTTTCAGTGTGGTAACACTTAACGCTCCTTCATGAGAATGCTGGCACACCTGACAGTAAAGTGTAAAAATGTAACGTTTTCAAAAAAGGTATAAGTGAGCAGTTACTGTATTTTCTTTTTCCCATGTTAGGTAGTGAACAGAGTTTAGACATTTACAGAAGTTGGCTCACATGAAATGTAGAAAACATATGTCTATCTTTTGCGCTTATACAAATACTGCTAGTAGCAGCTAACATCCAACAAATGCTTACTGCATGCTTGGCAGGCTCCTAAGTATTCTATATTTATTAAACCATTTCATCCAGCTAGGTAATTCATTTCCTATAGAATTTAGAATACGTTATGGACTTGCCATTTTGTTTTAAAGATGAAGTGGTGGGTACAGAAAGGTTGAGCGAACTGCCTGTGGCCACACAGCTGATAGACGGCAGAGCCAACGTACAGTATAGGCGCACAAGTAGGGACTGAGCAAGGTACCGTGGGAAGAAGTCTGTGTCTCGGGGATGCCGCGGACTAATAGAGAAAGGAGACATGTGAGCAGCATTCTTGAGGGTGTAAGTGACAGGAAACAGGAACTGGAAGGCAGCAAGAAGTTCCTCAGGGAAGGAAGTAGCTGTTGGCTGAGGGTCTGAAGAACGCAGCAGCGTAAGGGAACCCTGGCTTCCATCCCCAGCACTGCTACAGAAGTAAATAAATTCTGGCTGCTCTGCTCAAGGGGATTGAAACAGGCCTGGGAAGGAACAGCAGGTCTGAGAGAAGCAGGATGGGAGGTGGGACAGGCGAAGGGGGACCAGGCAGGTGGCACCACAGCAGTGGTGGCATTTGAGAACTACTTTGGCTCTGGGATTCTGCTCCACATCCTCATTCTCACGTGTACCCTTGGGTGACACTTGACCTTCTCTGGGGTAAGACCATGGGAGATGGCCCATATTTCATGAGTCTCTTGGGAAGCAAGGAAGGTATAGACCTGGGCCTCACACAGGCCAAGTGGCTGCTCCGTTTCCACCAGAGAGCTAGGCTGTCACTGTTCTCATCACTGACGCTCGATTAGAGGGAGAAGAGACCCTTGAATCTCGCCGTCAGGTCTCAAAGGACTGGATTTAGTGGAAGCGAGAATTGTGAGGGTGGAACAGGTTTGAGGAAGGAAAGATGAGTTGTTTTGCACAAGAGGATGGAAGGCTGCCATTTGGGATAAACACGGAGCTCTGGAGAGAGAATAAACAGACATGAGTAAAGAAGCCCCATGAAGAGAGTGTATCAGATGTACACAGACAGATGTGCAGGCCCCAGGAAAAGTTTGCGTATGGTGGTGGCTACAAATGTCATTAGGTTAATTAGCATTTCATATAGAGTTGGTAGACCCCTCACTCTGAAAAAAACAGCCTGTGTGGAGGGAGCTGGCCAGATCGGAGTGGTTATCCTTTATATTTACCTCAAGAGGTATGGCAGGTGACCCAGGAGGGTGGGCTTGGAAATTCTCCACATCCCTGGAGGAATAAAGGCAACACTCTCCTTCCTTGGATATTTTTTACCACACAAAACAAAGGAGGCTTTCAACAGGGAACCTCTGGTACTCCGGGGCCCTGAGTCTAGCAGTCTTAGAAACAGACCCAGTGTGATGGACCGTTAGGAAGGGCTCTCCATAGGAAAGACAGGGCTCTGATACTGCTGATCTGTCTCCACCGAAAAGAGCAATCCTGAACCAATCATTTGCTTCTCCAGTTAACATTTTATTCTTTATAATGTCAAGGTTGGACTAGAATCAAAATTGCTTGAAGAATAAATCATAATAGAGCCATCCCATGATAATGCCATCCCAGAATAGTGACTCATCAAGAAAAGTAGCTTCCAATGGAGTTGCACAGGGTAGGAAAGGGCTGAAGTAGCCTCCCCTCCCCGCCTCTGGTAGGAAGCTGCTGCACCTCTTCCTGCCCCAACAGTTTATGGGGTCATGATGATTAGAAGGGACTGGCTACGTAGGCATTGAGACTAGAAATTGATTGTGTCCTTATATAGTTATGGTCTTTCTTTTCAACTCCCAACCCCACCACGTACAACATACTCATCTGCATGCTTCTTTGCAATCATCCCACGGTAAACCTGGTAGGACCTCAGGCCCAGTTCTAATGGCAAAGCATTGCTCATAACATAGACATGGAAATCTTTGGTACTGGAAAGAATCTGAGAGGCTATTGCTTCTTTAGAATGCAGGCAAAGAGACAGAAGTCCAGAGAGGTCAGGTCGCACACCTACCGTTGCAAAGCAAATTAAAGCCGGAAGCAAAATGGGAGCTCAGCTCAGTGAGGTTTGACCTGGAGTGTTAACTCTCGGAGGAAAGCAATGCTCACCTCCTCCCTTACTGAATGGCTGAACAGTGGGCCTCAGACCTTAGTGTAGGCTCGAATCCCTTGAGGTACTTCAGAGTCCTGCCCTGGAAGGAGGTCCAAGGGTCAGCATTGTAAGAAGTCATTCTGAAAGATCACCAAAAGCAACTTGGGAGAAAAACACCGAGTTCAGTGGTCCCATCACGTCCTCAACGAGGCTTGAATGTCGACTGAGTCCAACTCAGTCAACACACTGGGCCCTAACCACAGGTACAGGATGACATGTCTGACCTTGGAAAGGAGAATGTCACTACAAAAGAAGAAATCATAGCTCTGGTCAGTGCCCTTCCTTATCCAACCTCGACAAAGCTTCAGGCATGACCTCAGATGGCCTGGGCCCTCCTTCCTGCCCTTTTTGGACTCGAACAGGCTCACACCTCAAGTCTATCCCTGGGCTCTTTCGACATGAATGGCTCAAGAGAATGGACACCTTTTGTTAGTCCTAACAGCCTTAGTGGCTCTGAGATTTAGAATATTTTACTGTTGTCCACTATTATATAATCCAGCAGGTTGTGTTTTAAATTTTTCTTTCTTCTCAACCCAACTAACTCAGCCTTTCTAAAACTTCTAGTCTGTTTTTAGGGGAATTAAAATCTCTTTGTTACTTCATTGGTGTACGTATTGCTTAATTAAACTCTATAATTACAGTAAAAACTGCAGCAGTACAAACAGGTTTGGGAACACACAATTGACTCTCGGTGAGCATAAAGCTTAGCTGGTGGGAGTCGTGGCGGGGTGAGGGGGGATGGGGGAGGCATGTGGGCTTACACAGGGAGCCTGGACAGTGAGTACTCTTCATGATGATCTCAGACATGTGCATACAAAGGATGCAGAATCAGTTCATCCAGAGGTCACTGAAGCATCTGGGGGTTATTTAAGCTCTAAACATTCATTTATTTGACCAATTTCCCATGCTGGACGTCTAAGCAACCCACCTCTGCCTCATTGTTAAAGTAATGTAGCATTCAGTACCCATGCAGGTAAATCACTGGGCACCTTCGTAATTATTCCCAGACTCGGAGTGACAGGGTAAAATTATACACATTTTTAAAGACTTTAATACACATTTTCAAATTGCTCTCCGGAAAGGTTTCCCTGGGCACGATATTTTAAAACACAATTAAAAATAACAAGAGGCCTTTGAATAGGCAGTCTAATTAAACAACTGACTCTATTTTCCTGCATGTGGTAAGAATTTAAGTCCTCCCCCCAAAAAACAGTGATTTCACCTCTTTTTAGGCATGGCTGGAAAGCACCCCCTTTGTATTTTCTGTGACAATAGCAACCGTTCCCACGGACAGAATTTATTTCTCATCTAGTAATTTAATCCATTTGGTTTTAGGATGTGGCTACGAAAAATGAGCCAAAAATGAAAGATTAAGGCAACTTGATTTTTATGCCATGTACATAGTCCAACTTTGGGTTTGGCCGGTCCGGTTACCATGGTTAGTGAGTCTGTGTTGTAGCAACAAGATCTTCAAGCATCCGTGTGTGAAATGTGAGGTCCCTCTGTGAGGAACATTCTGAACCCCGAGAGGAAAAGATTCAGATCAGGTGGTGTCCTGGACCGGCTCTCTGGAATGCCCATTCTACCCCAAGTTCAAGCCAAGAGCAAAACAACCATCAATTTCCCTCAAGAGTTTTTCCATAGTTTGGAACTTCCCAGGGTAGGAGTTCAACGTGCTATGGTTGACGGGGTGTGAATGAGGGACGCTCGGACATAGAGCTTAAAATAATGTGGAATCACAGTATCGTGATGGATTTGGAGCAACTGCGTCCCTCTGCCGTCTCCTCAAGTGTTTGGGATGAGAAGGGGGGTGCCCGAGGGAGCTGTCTTTATGCCTGTTGGCAGTCGTAGCGGCTTTAAGGGGCTAAGGGGAGAAGGGCGCTGTAGGGAGCTCTGAAAACGGAACTGAAATCGGGGCCTTCCCCAGGCCACACATCTGGGCAGCTGGACCAAGAGTGAAAGCCACCGGACCGGGACAAAATGAAGGAATCGGAGTCACCAGGAAAGTCCCTAGGCAGTAGGATAAGGCCCGGTAAACTCAGCCAAGATGCAGAGCAGTTTATAAAATCTTGGCAAATACCTGTGTGGGTAAACCCCACTCATTTTTTTAAAAAAATGGGATGAAATGGACTGTTAAGATTTGAAGACGGTATCTGTAAGTGACAGTAGGTCATACAGATACCTGTGGGGATGTTTCGTCTACCCTAATAAACTTGCCTGAGGATCAGAGCACAGAGCCAGCCACTAAATTAGACATAGAGGTCAGGCAGTGGTGGCACACACCCTTAATCCCAGCACTTGAGATCTCATGTCTTTGCCTGGGAAGCACACACGCCTTTAATCCCAGGAAGTAATATGGCAGGGCAGAGAAAGGTATATAAGGCGTGAGGAAACAGGAATTCTCTCTCTCTCTTTAGGCTGAAGCTTTTGTAGAGGTAAGAACTAGTGGCTGGCTGCTCTGCTTCTCTGATCTTTCAGCATTTACCCCAAAATCTGACTCTGGGATTTTTATTAAAAGACCAATCTAGCAATTCGTGTTACAGTAAGGAGGGGTGTGGTGACATATTGTGTACCCTAATAAACTTGCCTGAAGATCAGAGAAGTGTTCATAAGCACTTAATTAAAAACAAAAGAGTGATTTGTTTTTATTTTATGTGTAAATATTTTGTCCGTGTGTATGTGCACCATGTGCATGCAGTGCCTGCAGAGGCCAGCAGAGGGCGACGAACCCCCTGGAACTGCAGTTACCGACGGTTGTAAGCCACCATGCGAATGCTGGGAACTGAACCCCAGTTGTCTCTAAGAGCAAGTTCTCTTAACTGCTGAGCCATCCATCCCTCCAGTCTCAAGAAGCACTTCATTTTAATGTTGTAGCTGATAGCTACAATTTTTTTTTCTTTGTGGTTTTGGCTTTTACTCCTTACTTGAAAGCAATTTTCTAACAGTTGTGAAGATATTATCCCTTATTTATTTATTTCTTAAAAATATCACTGTTAGCTTCCCCTCTTAAGTTTTTCATTCACTGGAAGTGATTTTTTTTTTTGAGCTGAGGACCGAACCCAGGGCCTTGTGCTTGCTAGGCAAGCGCTCTGCCACTGAGCTAAATCCCCAACCCCGGAAGTGATTTTTATGTAAGCTCTTCAGTGGAGACCAAATCTGATTTGTTTTCTTTATGGATAGCCAATCATCCTGGTGCCATTTCTCTCTGTCTCTCTCTGTCTCTCTGTCTGTGTGTGCGTGTGTGTGTGTGTGTGTGTGTGTGTGTGTGTGTGAGCTTGAACACGCTGGACAGCCACACAGCCACTGAGCTATGTCCCCAGCACCATCTTTAAAGTCCATTCTTCACTCTCGTAATGCCTTCTCTGCCATAACCCACACAGGCGCTCTCTGTTCTGTTTCCTCCTAAAATTATACACCATTTTTTAAAAAAAAATTATTTACTTTTATTTTATGTGCATAATGTTTTGCCTGCAGGTCAGATCTTTGAGTTACAGACAGTTGTTAGCTGCCATGTGGGTGCTGGGATTTGAACCCAGGTCCTTCGGGATAGCAGTCAGTGCCATTAACCACTGAGCCATCTTTCCTGTCCCCACATCAATGTTTTAATTAATATACTATATAGTAATTCTTTACAACCACTTGGATGACTCCTTCCTCTCCTGGCTATATTGTTCAAGATTACCTTTGCCCCTCCCCGGGCATTGCAAATACAATTGTCTGGTTGTGTGCATACCCACACCCCCAAATAGGGACATACATGCATTTGTTTATCTTTTTGTTATGTATTGTCATTTTCCCTATGAGGGCTCTGTACATTTTTCTTAAGCATATTGCTTTTATTTATTTATTTATTTATTTATTTATTTATTTATTTATTTATTTTGGTTTCTCGAGACAGGGTTTCTCTGTGTAGTTTTGGTGCCTTTCCTGGATCTCGCTCTGTAGACCAGGCTGGTCTCGAACTCACAGAGATCTGCCTGCCTCTGCCTCCCGAAGTGCTGGGATTAAAGGCGTGTGCCACCACCGCCCGGTTTACTTTTATTTTTGATGGTGTTGTAAATGACAATTTAAAAATCTCATTTTGGAACACTTTCTCCGAACTCTTTGTGTGTGTTGAGGTCAGAGGACAACCTCGGGTGTCGTCTCTTAGGCTCTGACAACCATTTTTACTTCAGAGACAGGGCATCTCACTGGCCCGGGATTTACCAAGTAGCCTAGACTATCCAGCCAGTGGGGCCCGGGATCTTCCTGTCTACACTTCCTGCGGCCCTGGGATCACACTTGCACACCACCACGGCCAGCTTTGCTGTTTGTCGGTCTATTTGTTTGGCTGGTTGGTTTTCACAGGGATCAAACTCAGGTCCTTGTCAACTGAGCTATCTCCCCAGCCCCAAACTCTTAGTTTTTATTTTTAAAGTATGCTATTGATATCTGTGAGAATTCATCTTAATGGTAAACTTGACTGGATTTGCAATCTCCAGACACACCTCTGGGTGTGTCTATAAAAGTGCTTCCAAAGACTTATCTGAGAAGAGACGGCACACCCTAAGTTTAGGGACAGGGTTCCAGGCCTAGGATGTAAGGGGAAAGGTGAGGGAAAGTGGTAGCCATGGCCTTCACTTCTCTCTGCTTCCTGTCTGTGGATCCGCATGGCCAGCCGCCTCACACTAGTGCCCCCAGGCCTTCCCTGCCGTGATGAACTGTGTTCCCACAAGCCATGAGACAAAATAAACTCTTCATTTTGTCAGCAACAAGTCTCTAGTAATATCTCTATCTAGATTTTTGTATCTGGCAAACTTAATAAACACTCTTACCAGCTTGAATTATTTGTCTGAGGGTTTGGGGAATTTTCTCCCTAGGTAGTCATATTACCTACAGCTAATCTGACATTTTCCCCCCCTGTCTTTCCAAGCCTGCTAAAACTAGCTAGACTTTCTGATAGTACAGTAAGTGTGCAACGTAACTTGCTACATTATATTGATCAGTATTTCAGTTTTAAGTCAACTTAACATTCCTAGGACAAACCAAGTTGAGACTGTAACAACTGGCTTTCTTATGCTTGAGTTGCTCGTTTTGTATGGATTTTGTACCTGTGTTTATAACTAACACTGCCATATTTCCTTCTTTCCTCTGCTCTCCAATTTGAATATCAAGGTAATGGTAGCCTTACAAATGAACTGGAAAGTATTCCCCCTTTTTATGTTAAGAATAGTTACAAAATTAGAATCCTTCTTGAGTGTTTGGTTGGAGATGCCAGCTGGGCTTAGGTTTTTACTTGTGAGGAGGCTAAAATTTTTAAATGATTTTCATGTCTTCTATTTCTTCTTGAGTCTATTATGGTTATGTATGTTTTTAAAGGAATTTGTCCATTTTTTTCTTTTGTAATACAAATATGGCTGCTTTCTATATTTGTAAAAGTTGAGTTTAAAATATTTTCTAATTTTTATTTGAATTTCCTTCTTGATCCATGAGTAATTTGGAGGTGAGTTTCTTAACTCCAAACATGCAGGTGTCTTCTAAGTATAATTTTATTATTGATGTCCAAGTTAATTGCTTTGTTAGAACATGGAGTGTGTTTTATGATCCATTTAATTTGGTCAGCTATCACAAATACTTTTTGTATATTTTGAAAGATTGTGTATTTCAAGGAATTTTTCTGTTTTATCTAACTAAAGAAATCTATGAGCATAAATCCTGGGAGCATTATTCTCTTATTTATAGAGAAAACTGTAGCTACTTCTGCTATCTTATTTTAATTTTTAGTGTCCTAGAATTTGACCAAGATATCTTTATCTATGGGGCCTTTTAAGTTCCTTATTAATAGAGTTCCCTGGGTCTCTTGTGTCTCTTCACAGCAATAGAACCCTGACTAAGACACTGGGCTTCCCCTGTCTCTTCACATTGTTATTTTTCACTCACTAGGAGTGCAAAAATTTCAGTCCATCCCCTCCACCTCTCTCTACTTTCTTCTTAACTTTCTCTGTGTGTCCTAGTTTGCTTTCTTGTTGGTGTGATAAACACCATGACCAAAAGCAGCTTAGGGGTGTGGAAGGCTGGGAAGGGTTTATTTCTCCTACAGGCTGTGTCCATTATTGAGATAAGCCAAGGCAGGAACTCAAGGCTGGATCCTGAAGAAACCAGAGGAACACTGTTTACTGCCTTGCTCCAAGGCTCACATGCAGCTAAGCCGGCTCCGAGGCTCACATGCAGCTACCTTTCTTAGATAGCCCCAGGCCTACCTGCCTAAGGATTTTACCACCCACAGGGGCTAGGCTCCCCTACATCAATTAGTAATCAAGAAAATGCCCCACACGACAGTCTGATGGAAAAAATTCTTGAATAGAGACTCCTTTTCCCCTTGTGTGTCAGGTTGACAACCAGGATTAGCCATCATAGTGTGTGTGTGTGTGTGTGTGTGTGTGTGTGTGTGTGTGTGTGTGTGCGCGCGCGCGTGCGCGCGCATGTATGCATAGGCAGGCCAAAGGACAATCTTAGGTACCATTCCTCAAGTTCTGTACATTATGTGGTGTATGTATGTATGTATTGTGTGTATGTGTGTATGTATTTTTAGAAAGGATCTCTCACTGGCCTGGAGCTCTTCAAGTAAGCTAACTACCTGCCTCTCTCCACCCCCTGAATTCTGGAGTAATCACTAACCCACGTCACCACTCTCAGAGATGTTGTGTTGCTTTTCTGACTGTTGGTGGGTTGACTGATGGGAGTTGTTGTTTGGATGCTAAAGCAGGTTCCGAGGATTGAACTCGGGTCCTTGTGCTTGCCATGCAAGCGCTTTACTGACTGAGCTTTCCCCTCCAGCCCCTTCACTGATTGTTTCTTTAAGATTTTTAAATATTTTTTTTCTTCCCCTGTTTTCTCTTATTTCTTTACTGTTCTTGAGGCTTGGATTTCTATCAGTCAGTCTTTTATATTATTTCACACAGCTCTTGACTTCTCTTGCAAAGTTTCTATATACATCTCTTTCTATAGACTATATTCTAGGTAATTTAAGATCTCTCCACACGCTGTTTCTCTTTTTAGCTCTCCCAAACCAACCCTGTTTTGTTTTGTTTGTTTGTTTGTTTGTTTGTTTGTTTGTTTTTCAAGACAGGGTTTCTCTGTGTGGCCCTGGCTGTCCTGGAACTTGTTCTGTAGACCAGGCTGGCCTCAAACATGCAGAGATCTCCCTGTCTCTGCTTCCTGAGTGCTAGGATTAAAGGTGTGCACCACCACCACCACCACCACCACCACCACCACCACCACCACCAGACTTCAAACCAACCATTTTTAAACAGGCATGGTCATGCTCATTTCACTCTCCTTTGTCCTTTTATAATTTCTTCCTTGTAATCCTTTCACTATCCTCTGCTCATATTTTCAAAGACATCTTTTATGTCTTTGAATTATAAAGTATGTGTGTGTATATCTATACAATAATTGCATTATCTAAGCATCATTACTACTTTTCAGTCTTTTATCATGTGACCTTACTGGTGGCTCGTTCTACTATTTGGGGGAATTAATGTGAGCTCCTATTTTGTAAACATATTTGGTAGCTTTTTTTTCCCTAAAGACTCATTTTTATCATTTTTAATTATTTGTATATGCCTATATATGTGGCTATATGTTGGAATGCTTGTAGAAGCCAGAGCTGGAGTTACAGGCAGTTGTGGATCACCAGACCTGGGTGGTGGGAACCAAATTTGGGTCCTCTCTGCAAGAGAGTAATATGCACTCTTAACCACTGAGCCACCTCTCCTATATTTGGAAAACTTTTGATGGTTTCCAGGAGAGAGAATGTGTTTGTTCTTGCGTGGTTACCAGCTTACTCAAGACCTCAAATATTTGGAACTACATATTTCCATTGAGAGCTTTAGACGACCCAGGTATCAAGAAGTCATATAAATTGTAACCTATGGTTAAGAAACCAAGAAGATATTTCCCGACTGTCCTCACAGCTGGCGAGAGGTTTGCATTCCACAGGGAGAAGATGGGTTCACTCCTAGCCCCTCCCTGGCATGGAGTCCTTGTAAACTTTCAGGGGGCCCCTCATTAGCCTTCCTACCATGTGTTTTTTCTTCCTGTGCACTCAGTGGTGAGAAAGCTCCCAGTCTCATCTGGGCTTGGGAAATCCTTCAGAGTGCAAGCTAACCCGAGTGCTCCCCTACTCTGCCAAATTCTTGCTTTGAATTAGGTTTGTTGGCTTCTGAACAACTAGTTTATCTGCAAACAAGAAAAGATACTGTAAGGACTTTCAATCAGGATATACCACCATTTGTAACAGAATCACCAGCTCACTGTTTGGAGAAATGAGTATTAAATTCTCTCCTTTAACTGAAGCCTTGGTCCTAGTTAAAACGCAAATGCCAAAGCTTGAGCCAGGTGCCTTCCAGCGTTATCTCAAGTCAATCCCCAGAAAATTCAGCCACATGTTGTAAATGCCAACCGGGGGTCCTTATCTCTGTTGTCCTAACTTCGAATCTCAGGGTGAGGGAGAAAGAATTTTTATTCAGCGTCTATGGAGAAGTACTTTGCCAATTGTTATCTGTCCCTTAGGCTTTATTTCCCAAAGTTTTCTGAAATAAAAATTTCTAATACCAAAACTTAGGAATCCCCAGTATCTGGTGGAACAAGGGTCCAGATATTGGCAAATATCCAAACAAAGGCGTTCCTGAAGGCTGCAGTAGGAGAGACTTCCTCCACCTTCGCCTCTTGGTTAGTCAGTCTCAACCAGGCTTCCGTTGTATTAGTGAATCTTCTTGAAACTATGCAAATAAATAAATAAATAAATAAAAATTATGAGATTCATCCTTTAGTCTCTTAGAGAGAAAACTTGGATCCTTAAAAAAATTATTAAATGGGTTCTTGTATGCAGGTTGAAAATTAAAAAAACTTTACAGAAATATGATTAAGCATAACTTTAATTATTCTGATAAGAAGTCATCTTTGAAATGGAATTTATTAGCTTAAGAGATTTGCATATTTTAAAACTGCCTGTCCTATATAAAAATAATTTTATTAGCCTGTTTATAAAAATCAAATTCACAAGTGTTCAGTGTTGAATATAGAAAGATACACTCAAAAGATTTAAGCTCTGAGAAAGCTGTGGTCAAACGTGTCTATATATACCACTCAGCTATATAATTTATCTTTGTGTACTATATTTTTCTTATGTAAACACCGCTTTTCAAAAGCAGGACTACATTGCTCACTTTGTCTTTGATTTTTTGTCAAAGCTGACTGTGCTTCGATTTCTACCTTTGTAAATGTGAATTTTAGAAAGTAGAGTCGTGTTCTGTTACATTTAGCATCTAACACAGCACCAGGTACTAGTCAGGCGTTTGGTTCTTTATCTTTCAACGAATATTTCCCATCCATCTTGTCTTGCCTGTAGCTGCCCCATGATGAAGTCAACCACTGACTTTCCAGAAAGGGCAGCCTTTAAACAGATACGTTTTCACCATTAGACCCCGAACCTTCCTCCACCACCCTCTGAGTAAGTGGGTAAGATGAGCTCCCAAAGCAGCCAGTGTGTACCCTGGCCAGAGCAGTAGGTCCAGATACAATAAAGACAGAGAGAGCCTGGGGAATTCCATTTAAGAGAATTTGAATTACGGGGCGGTGAAGGTGCACCTCTTTAATCCCAGCACTCTGGAGGCAGAGGCAGGAGTATCTCTTCGAGTTTGAGGCCAGTCTGGTCTACAGAGTGAGTTCCAGGACAGCCAGAACTACACATACCTTTTTTTTTTAATTCAGAAATACTCAGAGAAAAAGACAGCAGCAGGGACCAACTGAAAGGTCGTTTGGTAGTACAAGGCCACAGAGGTTACAGAGGACCAAAAGCAGCATCTGCTATAAGGACAATACAGGGAGACGGGGACCTATGATGTAAGGGATGCAGGAAGAAGCATTTGGTAAGACAGCAGAGTCAGGCCAGGCTAGAGGACTGAACTCCACACACTCAGGCTGCTGGTCCCTTGAGTCATCCCCCACCCTTGGATTCGGAGTGGCCCATTTCTACCACTGTATTGGTTATAGACCCCATCTCCTTAAATGACCTCTGTATCTTACAACTTAGTGTAATTCATCTGCCCATAGTTTAGGTGACTCTTCACTTTCCGAGGCCTGAAGAATAGAAATGGCATTATTACTTCAATTGTTTAGACTCAAGTTACTTAAGGTGGCGTGGGATTTATAGGTGATTTTATATGTATATGGGAATTCTTTTGCTTAAGTTTTTTATTTCTAATTTCATTGCAGTGTAACTAGGAGGTGGGACCCACAGTAGCTGCAAGTTTTGGAATCTGCAGGGGCTTTGTGGCTATGATTAGCTGGTATTTCCTCACGTGCCAAAAGAAACATGCATTCTCATATCAAACACATTTCATGGTGTTGATAATATACTAAATAAAAATAAATAAATAAAAATAATTTAAAAAATTTAAAAATATGTATTAAATATATTATTTAAATATGTCTTAATTTTTTGCTTCCTAGCCTATCAGGAATTAAAAAGCGGCCCGGAGAAGTTCCCTCTGGTCATCCTCTTTCTTATGCTTCCGGTGGTTTCTTTACATAGTTTAACCTGATTCATTTCCTAAAATGTTAATTTTCTATTTAATGCCAATCAGTTGCCTCAACGGCATGTCTCTGATGCTAATACAGCCACCTGCTCTCCTTTTGTGTGTTTTTTAAGTCTTTAGTCATCCTTTTATTTTTAACTGTTCTGAATCACACGTACACACAAATAGTGTCTGTCTTGATTGGTGGTAGGGATCGAACCTAGAGCTGTGTACATGTTAGGCAAGTTTCCCGCCCTGCATGGGACTATTTCGAATGTGTCTCTTGGGGAAAATACAAAGATGTTACGGATATTTACGCTTAGACCTGTCGAAAGTCTCTGGGATTAGGGGACCCTACTCAGTCACCATCTAGCCATCTCCAAGCCTGATTTTCTTTCTGTTTCCTGTGTTGTTGCTGGGTGTGGCTGTGCGCTTTCCTGCTTGTTAGGCGTGGCCACACAATTCCCTTCCTTTCTAGTCAGGTGTGCTCCGGTCCTGAGTTCTAGCTGACGGGATGTGGTGAAGTTCGTCACTTTCTATCTTTTCCCTTTCCTCTTTCTGGACCGTGTGCCGACACCCAGGGCAGCCTTGCAAATCACAGGCAAAGGCAGAGCTTCCGTCAGTCTGAAATCCCTGAATTGCCTTGAGAAGCTGAGCCTTTCAGCTACCAATTGCATCAGACGAGAGAGAGAGAGAGAGAGAGAGAGAGAGAGAGAGAGAGAGAGAGAGACTTGGGCAATGCTGCTTGCTGCTACCAGCAGCTACTCGGCTGTCCTGTCAACGCAGCGAATGTGAACCAGTACAGGAAAGGCAGGTAGAGGGGGTCCGGAGACACAAAAAACCAAACAACAACCAACTGTGGTCCTAATAGCTGGGGCCTGGGCAGCCAGGAGTCTAGTACTGCAGAGCAAGGGATGAAGACCCATTATTTGCAGGGACCAAATGGAGCAACTGTTACCAGGGACCCTTTGACGGCAGAGGAAAGGCTCTCTGTGCTCATGGTCCTTTGGGGAGCGTGAGATGAAAAGTTACCATATGCGTGTGGATGGGGCTGCATTTGAAGAGGTTTTAAGAAGAGCTCAAGCAAGAAACGCCTAGCCCCAAAGCAGAAATGAAATAAAACAGAATTCAAAAATTTGCAGCTTGGGCAGCAGGGAATTTGACTGGCCCTGGAGTCCAAACAACAGGAAAGTAAGTCAGAAAGAAAAAAAAAAAGCATTTGAGCAGTTATAGGCTTTGAGATTCTGTTCCCAAGCAGACCACTCATTATTGGTACGGTATCCTCTCTCACACCGCTCCAGTAACCACTGACCAGTTGAAAGAATATGAAGGAGTTGAGTGAGAAAAAGAGAACCAGACTCAAGAATTATGTCTAGGAAAAAAAAAGGGTGTGGCTCAGGGCACAGGAACTTTCTGGAAGGAAATCTATTAGAAGTTGTCAAGGGTTTGGAGAGAACTGTGTAGTCTGAGGACTTTGTTGCTATTGGAAACCTCTCTGGCCTTAAACCTTATCGACAAAACGGAGCATGTTTGTGTCGTGATATAGCAATTTGGGAAGAATGGCTGAAGACATTCCTGCTATATGCTTGGCAGACTTGCTTCATGAAAGGTCAAGTTCTGAGTGTCATTCGCCTCAACACCTGGAGGAATCCACAGCATGAGACTCCCTACTCTCACAGGCTTCTCTTTGCTCTGTCTCTACAGCAACCCGACTGTGTGACTTTTACTGGGGAGACATAAACATTCATACAACTGAGCTCGGGCACCAACGATAAATCAAAGAAACTATTCTACCCATGTCTAGCTCACCGAACCCATGAGTTTCTTGGGGTTACTTACAAGCATATGTGTGAGAGGTTATTTACAACGTGGATGACTCAGGGCAACTGCATCACTGAGATGCCTACCCTGGCGTAGATAACAAATCCAAAACCTGTGACCCTGGAGCTCCACCCACAACTTACAGGCAGCTGGGTAGGTCAGGTTGGGGAGTTTTCCTTTCCCCAGTAGTCTTTACTGCTAATTTAACCTTGGGTGGGAAGGGGGCAAGGCTTGTAAGTCTTGTAAATTCAGGGATTTCCCGAGACTTGGGAGTTGTATCTCCTGAGGTTTAAGGAACCTCTCTCTGGGCTAGAAAGTTTCAATTCAGAGGAAGTTGCTATACCACATGTGAAAAGTTTTTGAATAGTGAGACTGATCTGCAACAAGAAAGAGGAGCCAACAACAGGCCTCTTCCATCCTGTAGCTCTCTCTCACCCCTAAACCTTACCCCTCCAAATGTGGGGGTGCCACTAAGGTTCCCTGAGATATTCCTCACTTCTTTCTCCCTCTTCTTTTTTATTTGAAGACCTGATCTTGCTGTGTAGTCCTGGGTGGCCTGGAACTTGCAGTGCCCCCCCTCTCCCCACCCCCTCCTCTGGATGTTGGGGTTACATACAATGCCCACCACACCGAGCCTTTCTTTACTTTTTGAGGAATTTCTACATTTTATGGAAATGTAGTTTATGCATCATAATATGATTCACTCATTTCGGTTGTACATGACCATAACAAAGCTGAAATTGTTTCCTGAGTTAATTCGAGGTCTGTTGACATACATGGCTCTGTTTGTTACTTTACTAAATGGCCTTTGAAACTATTTTCCCTCGTTTATCATTCTTGTTAGCTGCAATGATTAATTGAGCACTCACTTTGCAATATGCCAAGGATGGCAAGTGCTATTTAGGGAGTTATATTTACAGTCCTTCCATCTTCTGTGCTATACTTAGAACAAAACTTGACATGTAATCTATTAAAAATTCATAAATGAACAAGTACACAGAAAAATCACTGGGTGTAAATAATTATAATGTCTATGAAGGAAATGAGTGTGAAATGAGAGGGGATAGGAGGCACCCACTCAATTATAGTGGTCTGGGGAGAATTATCCAAGGGTAATTTACATGGAACCAGTTGTTTCAATAAAGTAGATTGATAAGAGTAAGTTTTGGAGGGTTTTTTTTTTTGTGTGTTTTTCAAGAAAGAGTTTCTCTGTGTAATAGCCGTGGTTGTCTTGGACCTTACTCTGTAGACCAAGCTGACCTTGAACTCACAGAGATTCACATGCCTCAGCCTCCCGAGTGCTGGGGATCAAAGTGCCCAGTTCCATGGGTGAATCTTTTTACTTCCTATTTTGGCAGTATTTCAGAGATGATGTGAAATCTAGGAGGCAGACGGTTTTCCATTCCATTTTTGCATGGAGTCGTAGGTAGCTCTGGACGAGATGGTCGTTCTGTGGAACAAGTGGATATTAACACATAACACATGCACTTCCTTCTGGGATCTCAATAAACTCACACGTCACTGGTCTTTTAGAGTTGGGCACAGCCGCATGATTTACCTTGGCCGAGGAGATGTGGGCAGAAATGATATGGGCCATTTTTTGGAAGACGATTTAAGAGCCAGTTAGTACACAGTTCCCACAGTTCCCTCTCCTCCAGTGTGCACATCTCAGAAGGTCAGGATGAGATGACATCTTTGTCAGTCTGTCCCTGAGAATGTGGCCAGCAGAACGGTCTGCCGACCTGCTTTGAAAGAGCTGAGGACTCTGTTTCGCAAGGCTGGAGCTCTGGAATTGTTGTTCTCCTTTCTGATGTAACACACGAGTCTCGGGATGGAGTCACCTACAAGATGAAGATGAGCAGTCTGTTCTGTGGATCACCTCCTTCCCACATCCTCATAGGTCTCCGGTCTTCCAATGCCCATAGGCTGTTTCCTTAGCAGGAGTAAATGGCTGTGGTAGGGTGATGGAGCCCTTAACCACAGTCCTTGGAGCCACAAGGTCCCCACCATGGAGGAGGCTTCACTCGGCTTAGGTGTAGCATCTCTGACGTGTGGACTTTGAGACGAGCCCTTTTGTGTAGAGTCTTGCCAGGCTCAGCAACCTTGCCAGGCGGAGGGGCTGAGCTCCTGAGACGGCTTACTCTCTCCTCTACTTCACTCCATAACAGACAATCCTCCAGGTTGCTAAACTCCTATCTCAGACTCTTCCAGACCAACTCTCCTCTTGTGTCTCTGAACATGTGATGGCTCTGAGGTTGGCCTTCCCCATCTCACTGGACCAAGCAGGATTCTGGGTACACTGCCTTTACTGTCTCACATCCAATTCACTCATTTGTTTATCTTATGATTTTTGTTCTTTCGTCATTCTTACTAGACAGTTCTCAAGGGTTTAGTAATAAGGTTACATTCATCTGGACAGTTGACCTGTTCTTCTGTGTAAATACATATCTAGCACACTCCTGAGACTTGATATCAGAACAGTTTTAAAAAATAAGATATGGGCTGGAAAGATAGCTCAGTCATAAATTTCTTGCCTTGCCATCATGAGGACCTGAGTTCAATTCCCCAAAATCACACAAAAGCAAAGCCAACTGTGGTGGCACAGGCTTGCTCGTGATACCAGCACGCCCTGGGACTAGCCGGCCAACCAGCTGGGCAGCCTGGTGACTTCCAGGTGAGTGAGAGATCATACTTCAAAAAAACAATGGACAGCACCTCAGAAACGACATCAAGATAGTCTTCTGGCCTCCATGTGTACATCTGCATGCACATGCACCGCCAGACACAGGTACACACACACACACACACACACACACACACACACACACACACACACACACACAGTGTAAAATATGTAATCTCTCAGTAGGAAGTGCTTAAATATCCTTGGAAAAGAGCTTGTATCGGCATTGTTATGTATATATGGATAAGTTCTATGTCACATGATTTAGACAACTAAAAAATTGGGAGTAGTTGAGTTCAAACGATAGAGTACCTCATTTTTAAAATAAGATGAATAGTCTATAGTGACTTTGGAAGAAAAGATGGCTGTGCTCCCTTTCTCATATTCTGGTATGTGAAAGATAAAGAGCTAAGCAGCTCCAAAGAAATACGAAGACAGGCTGTTTCTGACATTGGGGAGCAGACAAGCCTCCCAGGTCCACATGTGGACTGAGATAAACCAAGCACGTAGCAAGGCTGTGCTCCCGACATTCTGCAAGGCTCCTTAAGAGCAGGTGCACACAGTGGAAAAGCCGAGGAAGTCATGCCCGGGGTCTGTATTATTGGAAAAGAGAGACTCTTGGGTCCCTGGAGCTGAAGTAAACAGGCAGTTCTAAGTGATCCATTGTGGGTCCTGGGAACTGAACTTTGGTCCTCGGCAAGAGCAGTGTGTGCTCTTACCTGCTGGGCCGTCTCTCCAGGAAAGGAGAGGAGACCTTAAGACTGGAGATGGCTTGGAATCACAGGACATGCATCAGACTTTGCCTCTGCTTGGAGACCCAAATACACTGCAGGGAATGACTTCTCCTTCAAAGCTATGTGACTTGGGGTACACCCTCCTCTTTGGGCAGCACGACAGCACCCCACTACCACACCCTTCCCCTGGTTTCATCATCTAGAACAGTGGTTCTCAACCTTCTTAATGCTGCGACACTTTAATACAGTTCCTCATGGTGTGGTGACCCCCAGCCATAAAGTTATTTTGTTGCTACTTTGTAACTGTAATTTTGCTACTGTTATGAACCGTAATGTAAATATCTGTGTTTTCCGATGATTTTGGATGACCCCTGGGAAAGGGTCATTCGACTCCCCCTCCATGAGATCACAACCCACGGGCTGAGAACCACTAGAGTTTTCTAAAGAGGAATTTCAGCTTCCCCTTCTTCCAGGAGTACGTGTGTGTGTGTGTGTGTGTGTGTGTGTGTGTGTGTGTGTGTGTGGAGTGTGTTGTGTTGTGTTGCTCTTTAGCAACAACTAAGTAAGCTTATAATGAAGAGAAAGTGTCTCCTAGATCCAGAAAGAAGTGTGTGAGAAAAGACAGTGCCATCGCACTCCCAGCCTCTCTGAGGCGTTAATGTAGCTGTAGATGTCTCTAGAACACTCCCATACCTGTGCTCTGGTCGCCTCCTGGGAGATCGAAAGGTCAGCACTTTCTGTGAACATGTGGCACGTTGCAGTTTGGCAGGACAAGTTTTTAAAGGGAGTCAGGCCCACGTCGCTTGAGCACTGGGGTGTTTTTCTTTCTGAGGCTCCTCCCTTTGCCCTCACTGGAGGTGACTTGAGGTGAGCTGGGTGCTTCTGTCTGATCTTCTTCTAGGACCTGGTCTCGATCCCTCTCTAATTATGGCAGCCCGTCACATGTCCACGGACCCTCCTCCTCTCAGCTCTCTACCGTCACCAGGATCCTGACCCTCAGCTCATGGGTTGGAACCCCTGAGGATTAACTCCACACACCAGAATTCTGTTTCTGTCAGATCTCTGCGACCTGTGTGCCCACACATCTTCCATCCCTCCTTTTGGCAAGTCTGTTGAATGTTCTGTTTCCCCATTCCTTTCACGCAGGTGATTTTTTTTTCCGAGCTCATGCCTTGTGCTCCTGACTTCCCAGATATCACCTTGCTATCTCCTGGTGCCCACTGGCCCCTCATCAATATTTCCTGGTACCCATTGGCCCCTCATCAATATTTCCTGGTACCCACTGGCCCTCATCACCATCTCCTGGTACCCACTTGCCCCTCATCACCATCTCCTGGTACCCACTGGCCCCTCATCACCATCTCCTGGTACCCACTGGCCCCTCATCACCATCTCCTGGTACCCACTGGCCCCTCATCACCATCTCCTGGTACCCACTGGCCCTCATCTACAGTCCTTCCCAAACTCACCCTCTCTCTTTCCTGACTGCCATTCCATCTTCACTCCTCTGTCAGATCTCAGGCCTTTGTCATGTATCTTCACCACATGGATGCAAAGTGTTGTCAGATTTTCTTTTCCACCACCAGCCCCAAATAATGACACAGAAACTTATTATTAATTACAAAAGCTTGGCCATTAGCTTAGGCTTGTTTCCATCTAGCTCTTATAACTTAATTAACCCATATTTTTTAAACTACATTCTACCACCTGGCTCTCTACCTTTCCTCCGTACGGCACATCCAACTAGCTCGAGTCTGCTGGTGAAATCTGTGCACCTAGATTCCTCCTCCCAGTTCCACTCTCTGCCTGGAAGTCCCACCTATCCTCTCCTGCCTAGCTACTGGCCGTTCAGCTTTTAATTAAACCAATCAGAAGGCGCCTTAGGCCGAGACACATCTTTGCAGTGTAAACAAATATTCCACAGCACATAAATGATACATAACCACTAATGGAGGTAAATTACATGAGTCAGTAAAGGTATGCCCGGCACTGTGAAGTATGGAATTAAACAATTAAAAATCCAGAGTTTAGAATCACTGTAGCCCCTCTGCCGGTGAAGGCTCACCTACTGAGAACATCTATCACCTTTCTCTTGGGACCCTGCACCAGCAATGAAGACCTTAGCTGTGAGGCCAGTGTCAAGGATGGAGTTTGATACTGGTTTGATGCTCTCTTGTTTTACTCTACTATCTTTAGCTTAGAGCTAACAGCAAAATCCGAGAGACCAACGTGGCAGTAACAAGACGGGATCTAGACAATTGTATCTGGATTGTACTCAGCCCACTGAAGTCGGAATAATTATCATTGGTTCTTCAACTCTCTTCTCTTCTCGGATACGAAGGCCCAAGTTCCTGCTCAAATTAGAAAACTTGTCATTTTTTAGGAAGGTTAAAACAGTTGCTTTGTAAGACCTGGCTGGTATGTATCTTTTTTCCTTGAGGCTGAGACTTGTTTAATAGCAATGCTTATAGCAGGATGGAGAATAAGTTTATCTCATGAGCTGGATCTAGTTTGGTTTCCAAGGATCCATAATATTGTAGCCAAGTGTCCTGATTTGTGAGTAATGCAAAGGATGCAGGCAGAGAGAGACAGTGGGGCGCGCATGCTCTTTGATTTGGTCAGCATATGGTTATTAGACTCTTGCTAATCACTGGGGAAAATGGGTTCACAGAAGAAAGGAACAATTTGGCTTCATGTATCTAAGAGTTGTGTGAAGAAGAAAGAGATTAATTATGAAGATATGACTAATCTTATGATAGGGTAAATACTAAATGCTCTGGGAATATACCATGAAACACAATCCCACAAAGTGGTATTTTATCTCCATTTTTATTTATGCAAAAAACTAAAACTTAGAAATCTACTTTGTCTAGGATCCCAGGCTGGCAGAAGAGCAAAAGTTGCAGAATTAGAATTCTTCCCTGAGACAGTCTTACTTCCCATCTCCTGAGTCTGTGTTGTTAACTGATTCAGACGTTAACACAAACCAGAAACAATGTATACAATTTAGTGTCTGCTAACCCACAAGAGGTGAGGCCGTGCCTCCGACCTTGGCCATTCATCAAGATCAACTGGAGAGCCAAGGTAACATGTGCGCGACTACATTTCAGAACTGCTATGAACGAATGGCCTTGGACTCCCAACTGTAAGCTCTCCTAGTTCCAAATTTGAGTGTCTGTCCACCGCATCCGTTTATCTCAGTACAGCCATTATATGTTGGATATAAAGGGCTGGTGACTTGGTTACCAGCTCTTGAGTCTGTAAATTCTCTGCCCGACAGGACTGTAGTGAAGATCTCTCCCGTAATTAGTGAATTTTTCTCTTCACCATGACGAATGCCCGAGAGACGCAGCTAGAGGGAGGAGATGTTCACTCGGCTTACACTTTCAGAGACGGTGTACAGAGTCTGTCATGGGACCAGTGAGGCCTGGGGACTGAAGTGGCTTGGTCAGTGGCAGTGGGGACTTGCAGTGATGGCTTCTCGGGAAGCAGAGTGATCTAGACGGGGACTTGGGGTGATCTATGGACCTCAGATGCCTACCCCTAGTAATCTAGGTCTGTCAGCAAGGCCTCTAGCTGGAACCCTAGGTTCTACAGCCTTTGTCTTTGCAAAGCAACATCACCACCAATTGGGGACCAAGTGTCCAAACACCACAGCCTGTGGAGAACATTCCACATCCAAACCACAACGCTACCAGATTGCTCTCCTCTGTACTAACACTTCATCTACAAGGCGGGACCCTGGGCCTCCAGTCTCTCTCTGTTGTTATAAGATAAAGCACGTGGGAATTGTGGGACAGTGTTGGGGATATAAGTAATTGGTGGCTACAGATTCCTTGATAACTCTGTCACTAAGAGGTGGGATTTCATTCTGTTTCTTATAGAGCTGGGGAGCCCCAGCTGATGGTATTCGGCCAGCGGAGAACTGTCAGATGCAGCCATGGGATCACAAGGGCTTCCTTAAAAGGAAGGGCAGTTTTCACCAGTTTCTAGGGCCTTGGACTACACCAATAGGGAGTCTGGTCCACAGGAAGACAATGGAGATATTCTGACACTACGTGGCCAGGAGGGAATGGTGAGAACCTGAACGTGGGTTCTGTCAAGGCACAGGACCGGGACCCTCCCGCCCACCACCGAAGTGATCATAATTGAGAAGAGTCACCTTGCTCAAATTCCTGTCCCTCAAAATTATGAGGTCCACAAGTGGCACTGTTAGCTATTAGTTCCCAAGTAACATTTTCATGTGGTGAAAGACATCTCGGGTGTGCAGAGGAAGTCGCTCAGCCTCTCATTTCACGTTCAGTAGTTTTGTGGCTTTTTGATGAGATCCAGGACTGACTGGAGCCTCAGGATGCTTTGCCTTTAGGCCTAGATCTGACAACAATATCTCGATGACCTTGAGCAAGCACGACCTCTTTTCCTAGTCTTATTTTTGACATTTGCAAAATGAGAATGTTATACTAAACCCTTGGGTTTCCTTTCGCCCGTGGGATTTTGTGACCGTCAGCATGATGGTATGTTCAATGATAACTCCTGATGGGGAAGGCTATTTTTCACAGGAAACACGGAACACATCCATCTCCTCTTGACTGTCACTGCCTTGGTTCAGATTCAGACCCCACACCCAAGAGCGCACAGCTTTGTGTGACAGTTCCAGGCACCTCTCTTCCTGGGTGGGGATGCCCACCGTGAATGCCCACAGCTCAAGGAGAAAGAAAAGAGAGAGAAAAGTGAGTTTCCATGAAACGCTTGTGTTGCCCGAGAGCAGGGCAAAGGACAGTCCAGGGCCTTGGGTTCTTCTGGTGGACTGAGAGAGTAATGAAATTCATCATGTGTAAGTTTGGATTTGCAGCTCAGTAACAAATCCCTCCGTGAGACGTTCAGAATGTGTCCGTTTGGCCTTAGTGATATGTCAAAGGCAGAAAGAAAGCGTTCTTTGTGTGGAAAGCTGAGATCTGCACTGTCCCAGGACTGTAAATATAGCTGCGCACTTCCTGAAGCTGCAGTTAGTCCCTGGTGACCTTTCCCAAAGTATTCTTTTTCTGGTTTCCATTAATAGCACGGGCCCTAACTCACTGCTGTGGCCAATGCACATTACAGTGCCTTGGAAGCTGGGCCGAGGCAGCTCAGTATGATGTGGAATTGTTTGTTCAAGACTTTAGCTTTACTTGAGACATATCCTTGTGCAGAAGTTCAAAGTCAGGCTCCTAACGTGCCATGGAGAACCATCAGAGGAACAGTCTCATCCAGCTCCCTCCCCCGATACATGAAACCAAAAGAATTCCCCAGGAAGAACTTGTCTCTAATCTTCCCCTCAATACAAGAAGCTGGGATACAAAACATGACCCACGTGGTGTTCCCGACCCTTGGGTGGCAGCTGGTAGAATGCAACCCTGCCGTCTGTAGTCAAGGAATCTTTTATTCCCAGCTGCTCAGCCAAGCCACAGGGCTTGCAGGAATGCTTGGGACATTGCTTCCTGTGGATCGAGGACACAAAGACTCTGTGGTATGGCTCTGAAGTATGAGCTGCTCTGGAGCGAAGAAAGAAGCATTTATTGGGCTAGCATTCCCTTATTTGTGTGTGTGTGTGTGTGTGTGTGTGTGTGTGTGTGTGTGTGTGTGTGCAGAAGCCAGCACATTGTATGTTTATGAGGGTACATACATGCTGGCCTCGGTCTCTAAGTATTCTTTGAAATGGCCTTTTTTTTTTTCTTTTGAGACAATCAAAGTTACTGTTTTCATTTTCCACATCTAATCCAGAAGAGCGTCAGAATGGCTCCCTGGGCACTGTGCCATCATACCTGTGGTTGGCCAAGTTCAGTGAGAAAATTTTAGAATTCAAGAAGGAGCCTGTGTTTTTCTTATTAATGGTTAAGCCATTGTCCCCGATAAGAGATTTTCAAAGTTTGCAAATAGGAAACGGGACACTCCAGCTGGGACGCTTTCCAAAGTAGACTCCTTTTCCACTTAGTGTTGAGCAATTTGGGCATGCCAGGGGCTCTAACAGAAGTTGTTTTCCATGAAACATTCATCATCGATTTTCAATTTATTTTCTCTCTCTGCAAAAGGAAAAGTCCCCCATAGTATCACATGGCATAGACAGAAGGAGATTTGAAAGATTTCTGTTTCCTCTGAAGTCAGAGACACCACCACACATCCA